>JAJIBD010010376.1:0-42811 GCA_021461705.1 Cryptotis parvus | reverse complement strand
CAATGTCCTTTGACTTAGTATTCTGATATTTACAGTTCTCTCAAGTAAATGTTTCTGTGGAAGCATAGACCCAAACTATCATTTGGTTGCTTTTAAATATTTAGAATATCTAAGTAACTAATTTCTTCAGATCTTTATTTCTTTTGGGGAAAGCATAAAGCTGCCACTGAAGTATATAATGAAGCTGCTAAACTTAGCCAGAAAGACTGGGTGAGTAGGGAACATTAAGGGTTTTTTTTTTGTTTGTTTTGCTTTTTGGGTCACACTGTGCAACACTCAGGGGTTAATCCTGACTCTGCACTCAGAAATTAGTCCTGGCAGTGCTCATATGGGATGCCGGGGATCAAACGGGTCAGCTGTGTGCAAGGCAAATGTCCTATCCACTGTGCTACCTGCACGGGGAGCCTGGCAAGCTACCCGTGTTGTATTTGATATGCCAAATTCCAGTAACAATTATAGACCTCATTCCCATGACCTGATGGAATGGTTTGAGACTATGTTCCTGGAGCAAGCAGGTGCCCTTAGGCTCTACTTACATGAAACAGGACATATGGAGATGTTACTGGTGCCCGCTCGAGCAAATCGATGATGAACGGGAAGACAGTGATACAGTGATTCTTAATATGTTAAAAAATCTTCTTGGATTGCTTTTATACATTGAAGATTAGGACTAGTACCCTACTACAGATAACCGATAACCCTATTCTTCTCTTGTGATACTCAAGGTAGATATTGATGAACATTTTCTCTGAGGCAGCCACAGCTTCAGCGTCCCCCACCCCCCCATTCCATCCCAATGCATTATTTTAAGGTCTTACTGCAAGTTGATTTTGGTTGACTAATAAAGCAAAATTTAGTTGTTAATATCAGTAAGAAATATTCTAGCCTTCTATCGACAACAAAAGATAGTGATGCTGCCTATTTTCTTCAAACTTACAATTTCTAGTATTTATATTCTGTGTGTGTGTGTGTGTGTGTGTGTGTGTGTGTGTCTGTTTTTGAACCCCACCCAGTTGTCTTCAGGGCTTATTCCTGGCTTTTCTCCCAAGGATCACTCCTGGGAGGGGCTCTAGGGGCAATATGGATGCTGGGGATCGAATCCGGTGATCCGCATGCATGCAAGGAAATGCCCTACCTGCTATATTATCACTCTGACCCTTTTTTCTTTTCCTTTGAGATATTTAACTGCTGATTTGCTTCTCACTCTGCAAGTAGCAAGTATAATTTAAAGTGAAATACAGCAGGCTCCTTTGCTATTAGGATTTTGTAGATTTTGTGAAATACCATGACATAATGGATATGACCATATTTTTCTTTCTCAATTTACCTTTGCCTTGCTTAAGGTATTTTGCTTTTCTCTGTATAATTTAATAATGGAATGACAAATAATGCAATTAAAAAGGTCTGGCTAGACAGTTCTCCAAAGAAAATATAAAATGGCTAATGAGCATATGAAAAGATGTTCAGTGTCATTAGCCAACAGGGAAATGCAAATCAAAACCACAGTGTGATACCATTTCACACCCACCAAGATCTCTATAATCAAAGAACAGATAATGACTGTTGGAGAGGATGTGGCGAGCTTGGAACCCTCATGTGCTGCTGGTGAGAATGTAAAAATGGTGCAGCCGCTTTGGAAAACAGTCTGGCAGCTACCTAAAAACTGAACAGAGAATAACCATACTGTCAGCTACTCTGCTCCTAGGTACAGCTAAGAACAATGAAAATATGTCCATGTAAGCACTTACACACAAATATTCATAGCTGTAGAATTTTGTGATAGTCAAAATGTGGGTAAATCCATAGTGTGCATCAAGTTCTTATTAGAAAAATAAAATGTGATATAGCCGTATAGAGGTTTTTTGCTTTGCAATGAGAAATCTGTTATGAATAAATTGTAATGAATGAATCTTGAGAGCATGCTTAATGAAAGATGCCTGTCACAAAGGAGCATTGTATGAACCAATTTATATCAAATGTTCCCAGGAGGCAAATCTGCAGCCAGAAAGTAGAGTGGTGAACTTTAGGGTTTGTGTACTGAGGATTGTGGTTGGGGAGGGAGGGATGGGAGGTTGAATGGGGGAATTCCAGCTCAAGGATTCAGGTTTACTTTTCCGGGTTAGAGAAATGTTTTAAAACTTGATTCTGGTGATGTTTGACAACTCTGTGCCTATTGAAACTCTGTCCCTTACTTTAAATGGGGAATTCCACGGGGAAAAAAACTTGTATCTAAACTCAGCTCCTAAATCCTGTGAGTCCTAAATCCTATTTTTGCTTTCACTGTCTATATTCAATAGCAACACTATCAGTTCCATGTTCAGACTATATTTCAAATCTCAGTGCTAATGGAATAGTAGTTATTACCTTGTTTTTAAAATTCACGGTGCCAAGCGTTGCTTCTATGCTCTAAAATATCAATATTTTAGGGGTTGGGCCGGTGCCCCACAGCCAGCCCATGCTAGCCCGGGTTTGATCCCCGGCATTCCATATGGTCCCCCGAGCACTGCCAGGAGTTATTCCTGAGTGCAGAGCCAGGAGAAACCCCTGAGCATTGCTGGGTGTGACACAAAAAGCAAAATAAATAAATAAATGAATAAATAAAATAAGATATCAATATTTTAGATATTGATTTTTTATCAATTCCTCAACACTGTTAATAGGTACTATTTTTGTCCCCATTGTATAGATTAGGAAACTCATTTACAAAGGGATTAGTAATTTGTATAAAATCATTGAACAACTAAATGACTAGACTATATAAAGTAGATTAAGGTACCCTTGGCTTAGTAGTCTGTAATAGAACATTATTATTTATTTATTCATTTATTTTTTGCTTCTGTGTCACATCTGGAGATGCTCAGGTGTTACTCTTGGTTCTGTATTCAGACAGACCATATGAAATGCCAGATGTTGAGCATGGGTTGGCTGCCTACAAGGCAAATGCCCTACACACTATACTGTCACTCCAGTCCCTGTAATAAAACACTATAATAATTATTTTGACTATTTCAGTCTGTCATGTATCATTTGTACCTGTTCCTTCTTTAGGGCATTTCAGAAATCTCTCCCCAGCCCATTCTGTCATTCCTTCAGTGTGTCCTTCACAGGGAGGCCATTTTCAATAGTTTTTAATTGCCTCTATATTTTATGGGTATATATATTTTATGTATTGCACAAATATGTATATAAATGCGTATATATATGTATATACACACATATGCATTTCATACATTGTTGATGTTTGAAATTATCTTTATAGTTTGTTTTTCGGGTGTACTTGATGGTGCTCAGAGACTATTCTGGCCCTGTATTCCCTATTACTGTATCAAAGGGCAGTGCCTAGCCATCTACATCCTAAAGTAATCTTATTTGAAAATTTCCATCAGAGTGCTTTTGCCCTTTTCCAGCAAAACAATGCCTCACAAATAGTATGAGCTAAAAAACAAAACAAAACATTGAAACAAAAACTAAAAGGTACATTTGCTGACTTAAGGTAGGGTAGAGTCTGAAATGGATGGGTCTGAATCTCTTCCGGGGTTGCAAATTAGCTGAGTCTGGCGTGGCTGGGTCAGCTCATGGGTTGCTACCACATGGAGCTGGCCGAGTAGCACATCTATGAGATGAAGTGGATGGGTCTGGATCTCTTCCGGGGATGGAAATTAGCTGAGTCTGGCGTGGGTGAGTCTCTCTCTCTTCGGGGGCAACTGGCATGGAGGTGGAGGAAAGGGCAGGGCCCAAAACTCCACTCCCAGTCTGGCCAGCATGGTCTCTCCCCTGCTCATAAGAGCAAACCCTTGGAGCCATGTTGGACTCGGCCAGGGAATGGCTGAGCCCCTTACTGGGAGGTCAGCTCCATGGGTTGCTACCACATGGAGTCGGCCGAGCAGCACAGCTCGTGGGTCTGAAGTGGATGGGTCTGGATCTCTTCCAGGGGTTGCACCCATCCACTTCAGACTCACAGCTGTGCTGCTCGGCCGTGGTAGCAACCCATGGAGCTGACCTCCTGGTAAGGGGGCTCGGCCATTCCTGGCCGAGTCCAACATGGCTCCAATAGTTTGCTCTCATGAGGTGGGGAGAGACCATGCTGGCCAGTCTCGGAGTGGAGTTTTGGGCCCTGCCCTTTCCCTCTGCCTCCATGCCAGTTGCCCCGGTAGAGAGAGACCCACCTACACCAGACCCACATGTCCCTTGGCCTGCGGCGCAAAGCGGCCACACAATATTTTTATAGGACACTGAATTTTGCATAAGGTTCTTCCCAATTTCTTTCACATTTATACATAGTAAACAGTTATAGACATGTTTTAACTGATACCAGTAAGCCTGGCAAGAAGCCAGAGCAAACCACACATCATGCAGTTCGTCATTCTCAACATCCAGACTCCATAGTTCCTCAGAGCTCCATTCAAGAGAAAACCTGATCTTCGCCCTTTAAGTTTCACCATTAAATGCTCAGGTTGAGAGCCTTCTACTGAGACTATACCACATACACGGTAAAGCCTGGCAAGCTACCGTGTTTTATTTACATTTTATGCCAAAGACTAGTAACTATTATGGACCTCAGTTCCATAACCTGAAGAATGGTTTCAGGCTCCTTCTGTCCCTGTAGCAAGTAGATGCCCTTTGGTTGCTCTTGCTTGTGACAGGACTAATGGAGATGTTACTAGTGCCCACTCGAGCAAATCGATGAACAATGGGAAGACAGTGTAGGGAGATTAGAAATTTATATATTTTTTCAAATTCATGGGTTCAATTTTCACACATCTTTAACAAAATATTACCACAACAAATATATGAAAAGAATATTACATGTAGCCATTTAAAAATTATTGTTCTCTTTTAGGATGTCTTATTCTTAGGTGTGGGTGGTGGTAATGTGTGAAGTTGTTCTTGGGTATCAATTTTATAGAAAATACAATTGCCATAGAGAAAATAACTTTTTTCCCTTTATCAAAATACCATGGCTTACAAAGTTGTGCGTAATACAGTTGTTGACAACAATTTAGCAAAATCAAGGTAATGCCTCTCTCTAAAAGTTGTTTTTTTCCTTTGTTTTTTCCACACCTAGTGCTGCTCAGGGCTTCTGGCTCTGAACTCAGGAATTACTCCTGGCAGTGCTTTGGAGACCATATGGGATGGGAGTTTATTTTTTATTTTACTTTTTTTAATTTGGCTTTTTTGGGTCAGACTCAGCGATGCTCAGGGGTTACTTCTGGCTCTGCACTCAGGAATTACTCCTAGAGGTGCTCAGGGAACCATATGGGATGTCAGGGATAGAACCTGGGTCTGCTGCGTGCAAGGCAAATACCCTCCCCACTGGACTATCCCTCCAGCCCCTGGGATGGGGGTTTAAACCCAGGTTGATCATATGCAAGGCAAGAGCCCTACCCTGTGCTGTCTTTCCAATCCTCTCTAGAAGTTTTTAAAATAAAGACCAAAGGACTTCTTTTCAGCAATGCTGCACATCTAAAAGATTAATCAAGAAATTTGTGTGTGTATTTTATGTTTTTTTCAAATTTTATGATGGCCATTATGCTGTTAAGTGTTTTCTTGGGGATTGAGGCTGGAAGATACTGCAGTGGGTAGGGCACTTGCCTTGCACACAACCGAGCCGGGCTCAACTCCTGACAGCTCATATGGTCCCCCAAGCACTGCCAGGAGTCATTCGGAGCGCAGCGCCAGGAATTATCCCTGAGCATCACCGGGTGTGCCCCCTCCCACTCAAAAAAAAAAAAAGACTTAGAGGGCTGAAACTGTGGCTCAGACCCACAGCTGTGCTGCTCAGGCGGCCCCATGTGGAAGCAACCCATGGAGCTGATCTCCCGGTAAGGTGCTCGGCCATCCCCTGGCCGAGTCCAACATGGCTCCAAGGCTTTGCTCTCATGAGCAGGGGAGAGACCATGCTGGCCAGACTGGGAGTGGAGTTTTGGGCCCTGCCCTTTCCTCCGCCTCCATGCCTGTTGCCCCGGAAGAGAGAGACCCACCCACGCCAGACTCAGCTAATTTGCAACCTCGGAAGAGATCCAGACCCATCCACTTCAGACCCACAGCTGTGCTGCTTGGCCGGCCCTATGTGGAAGCAACCCATGAAGCTGACCTCCTGGTAGGGGCTCGGCCATCCCCTGGCCGAGTCCAACGTGGCTCCAAGGGTTTGCTCTCATGAGCGGGGGAGAGACCATGCTGGCCAGACTCGGAGTGGAGTTTTGGGCCCTGCCCTTTTCCTCTGCCTCCATGCCAGTTGCCCTGGAAGAGAGAGACCCACCTACGCCAGACCCACATGTCCCTTGGTGAGATATTTTTAGAGGATACTGAATTTTGCATAAGGTTCTTCCCAATTTGTTTCACATTTACACATAGTAAACAGTTATAGACATGTTTTAACTGATACCAGTAAGCCTGGCAAGAAGCCAGAGCAAACCACACATCATGCAGTTCGTCATTCTCAACATCCAGACTCCATAGTTCCTCAGAGCTCCATCCAAGAGAAAACCTGATCTTCCCCTTTAAGTTTCATCAGTAAATGCTCGGGTTGAGAGTCTTCTACTGAGACTATACCACCTACACAGTAAAGCCTGGCAAGCTACCGTATTTTATTTACTTTTTATGCCAAAGACTAGTAACTATTATGGACCTCAGTTCCATAACCTGAAGAATGGTTTTGGGCTCCTCCTGTCCCTGTAGCAAGTAGATGCCCTTGGTTGCACTTGCTTGTGACAGGACTAATGGAGATTTGCTCACTCAAGCAAATTGGTGAACAATTTGAAGACAGTGAATACACTTGTTATGAGCATTCAAGATGCCAACACCAGTCCCACCACCAGAGTAACATTCCTCCCACCATGTCCCCGTTTTCCCACCCACCTTCAATACCTGCCTCCTTTTTAGGCTCAACATAATTTATTTTGTATTGCCTGTTATAATTAAATGGATAATGGGATTATCAGAAAGCACTACAGTAAAAGAAAATTTGGAAAATGGTTATGTCTCATCATGGAATCATTGTGTTCTTGTCTGAGGGTTTAGTCTAAACTCTTTGTGTTAGCTGAGCCTTAGTTTTATTGTTTTTGTTTATTGAGCTTAGTTGGCTTCTATGTTATTTTCCCATCAAATTTGGTGTGTTCTTACTAGTATGACATTATGGTGGTTTTGAAGGAGTCCAAATACACAGCTCAATGCTCAGAAACTCTAGGAACTGTCAAGTCTGAACCAATGAGTGTGCAAGAAAGCACTGTGGAAGATGGGTGTGGCTGCTGGGGCTTCTGGAAGTGGAGAGGGGTGGGTAGAGATTGCCTGCCCCGCTCTGAGACGAACCCAACGCTAGAGGAAATAACTTGAGATTTGACTATAAAACAGCTTAGGTGATTTTTAGATCTGTTTTTGTCTTGTATTAGTTGAGTCAAAATTAGTCTGAGAAACAAAGCCAGAGCTGTCATATTTTCTGTTCTTTAGCTAAATAAACACTGTGCCCTCATGGGTACACATATGCACGGAAACACATCTTACTATTCTGTTTATATAGTTGCCTCTGAGCAATAATCTCCCTTCTCTTTTCTTTTGTATTTCCCAGTTCAGAATGATAGTACTATACTCAGGGAGTGAAATAGTCTTTGTTGTATGTTCTGTGTGTGTATGTGTGTGTGTTGTGTGTGTGAGAGAGAAAGAGGAGGAGAGAAAGAGAGAAGAGAGAGGGAGATTGAAAGAGACTATCTCTGTGCACTTGTAGAAATTTGAATGTTTTGTTATATACATAAATCTTAAAGAATATATGGAATGGCTTAGGAAGAAGTATATTGTGCAATTAAATGTCTTGAATTTACATTTTGATATTTTGCTGGCTGGTGCTATGTTGAAAATGAGGAAAATATTCTGTATATACTGACAAGTAGCTTTATTTTTTTTCAGAATATTAAAATTGGATCCCATGTGCATAAATAAGATTCATAGAATTGAATTCTTTAACTTTTTACTACTCAGCAGAGCGAGAGAGATAAACACTAGGTGCTGAAAAAATAAAATTGGAAACCGCTACACTGAATGGCTAGGCTCCAGTTGCTTTTACATAGTTTCTAATAACCAAGATTTTCCATGCAGCTGACTCTTGATTCTTTGTGAAAATAGGCTAGTTGTAGGATGATGAATACAATCTACATAAAATTAGAAACAAAATCACTATCATTAATTTCAATCTTATCTTTTACCTAATACTTATAAATGATGCTAAATAGAAGTTATTCTTTTAAAAATATTTTGTGCTTTCAATACATATTAAAAAATAATCCTACTATGTGGATAGACAGTGGGGATTCAAAGAATAGTTAACAACTTGTTACTGCCTAGAAGAGAGTATATGCCCAGTAGTAAATATATATATATATACACATATATACATATATATACTTATGTATACATATATACATATATATACTCATATATATTTATATATATACATATATATTTATATACTGTTGTGTATATGGTTATAGATGCTTATAAACTGCAATTATGCACAAAGCCGATATACAAGTTCTTCTTCAATTGGTCAGGCAACAGAGACATTTAAGTTAGACTCTGAGTGGTATATAGGAGTTTTATAGATTTTCACAAAAGATATAGCTGAAAGTCAGAATTCTGAAAGATTGTGCTTGCTCTGGAAAGAAGAGATTCAGAAAGGAGAAAACTGATACTGGTTTCCTAGTCAATGAGAAAAATAGATGAGGAAAAGTCTAACTTAAGACTGATGAGAAGAAAAGGTAAAATGTAGTGAGATGAGCTTGAAAATGTCAGTCCATATGAAGTGTTTTATATAATCTGCCAGTGCAATGGTTTCTTTCTTTTTGTTTTTACTTTTGATTAACCTCTTGTAGAATGGTGTTAGAGGTATTGGGATCTTCACTTCTGTTAGCCAAAGCCTTCCCAAAGTGTTTCTTATGACGTTTCTTATTATCACCAAGAAGTTGCAGTATAGTTTAGTTAGTGGTATGCCTATTTCTATATTAATTGATGTAACTAAGTATAGCTTGTGTATTATTCCCAGAAAGAGGAAGAAATTATTTGGCAGTAGGTATAACTAGTTCAGCTTTGTCCTTTTTCAGGCTACAGTTTGTTGGCTAATGGCATGTGGCAGTAGACAGCTGTTCCGGCCAGAGCCGTGTTAACTGGGACCAAAGGTTTAGGGAAAGGGCACCTTGAATATGGACTTACTTGGTTATTATCATATCAGGATGTTATCATGTGTTTGCTGATGTGTTCCTGACCTACTTTATGGCATAGATACTCATGGCTAGCATTTAAGAAGACTTTGAGTGAATAAACATTGAAGGTTTGATGATTATTGTGGTCTTGGGCTGCTCTTTGAGAAATCTCCGTGACTGCCTGCCTTGGGTCCTATACTTTAGACTGCCCTCTGTGGCATGGGGAGTAGAGACAAACAGGGATATGGCTGCCCACTGGGGTCTCCATTCTTCCCTTTTCTACAGCGTCTCTGGTCAAAGTCTCTGGTCAAACCAACTTGGAAAAAAGTAGAGATCTCTCCCTTACTTCTGTTGTCCAAGGATTATATAAATACCTTTAGGCCCAAGAAGTGACTGAATAGGAGCCATCTGGAGAAACAGTAGGAGTCAGATGTCTTAGTGGTTAATATACCTGTATTTTAAAGTATGCTTGTTGTACCGCCGCGCCCACCCATTTTTTTTTTCCTTTTTAGCAATACAGGCATAATTAATTTTGTGAAAAAACTTTATGACTGACTTCACCTTTTTTCTAAACAAAATGAAAAAGAAATTTGAAATGGCATGATACCTTCATTATTATGCGTACTCATGTGCTGAGGCCTGGCATGTACTAGGTGAAGTCTGGCCTGGAAGGAAAGTTCACAGATGTTAGAACCTCTTGATATATTCCTGAAAAGTTTAAGGGTATTGTCAGGGATGCCGCGGGGTCCCCAACAGTGCCAGGAAGCGAGTTCCCTTCTACCTCCGGCCGGGGGAATGGATGAAGACTCAGGAATCCGATGCAGTATTAAAATGCTTTACTTATCACAGGTTCAGGCATACAAATCAGCAATAGGAAAAACCCTGTGCTTAGGATTCCCAGCTAGAATCCCAGCCACATGTAGGCCAAGATGGCAGCCACCATGTGTAAAGGCCCTGTAAAGAGGAGACAAAGACAAAACTCCCAAGAAGAGTGCGAGCCCACAAAGAGAGCCCAAAATGAGAGAGTGCCAGAGAGGAAGCAGCCTAGTTTTATACCCCTGCAACTCAGACTATATGGGAAGCAGGGACGGTCAAATACCCTCAGGTAATTTCTCCTGCACCTCACCTAGGCCCCTTTATATGCTAATGTTTTGAGCCAAGATCTGCCTGGAAATGCCTTTATAGGGCAGAGAAGGGTGTTTCTGAGATGGCATGCCTCTGTACCAAAGACTAATACTAATGCCAGTTAAATATTTCTCCAAGCCTTCACAAGAGTCGTGTCTACTTCACGGTAGTTTTGTATTTTAGTTGCTTTTGAGTTATCAGGGAGCCATGCTTGCTTGCTTGGAGGCAAATAGCATTTCTCTCTGGTCTAATTACTTAGAGATCCAACATGGCCAGGCAAATATGCTAGTAAGATCTAACTAGTCCCACGATGATTGTGGTAGCCTGAGAGAATATTTATACCAGCCAGTACAGAATACATGGTCAGATAAACTGCCACATTTAAACTACCCCCCCATCTACGAAGTGATCTGCAGGAGGCAATTCAGGGCAGATGCAGAGGCTTTTGGGCTTTTAGGTGTCCTGCAACAGGGTATTGCCTTCCTGGATCTGTCAGAGTCATTTGGCAGGGTCAATGTTAAATTCATCAAGCTACGCCAGTGTAGAATTAAGATACATCAACTGAGTCTTTTGGAGATTATATGCATTTCTTTTTTCCTTTTCTTTTTTGAACTTTTTGGACTCAGACACATGGGGCAGAGCTGCTACTGGCTCTCCCTGTGCTCAGCTGATCATGAGGTGTCCGGGAGGGATGGCGAAGTTCTAGCCCTGGCCTGCGATCCCAATAGAGCCTCACAAGAAGCCTGAGGAACCCCCCAAACCATGAGGGCTGCCATTTTCAACATCTGGACTCCACAGTTTTTCAGAGCTCCACCCAAGAGTAAAACCGATCTATCCCTGTTGGTTCATCAGTAAATGCACGAGATGAGAGCCTGGCAAGTTACCCGCGTTATATTTGATATGCCAAAACGCAGTAACAATTATAGACCTCATTCCCATGACCTGAAGGAATGGTGTGGGGCTCTTCATATTCCTGGGGTGAGCAGATGCCATTGGGCTACACTAGCACGCTACAAGACATATGGACATGTCACTGGTGCCCACTTGAGCAAATCAATAAACAACGGGAAGACAAGTGATACAAGTGAATGAACTTTCATTGTTTTGGAGGATATCTAAAACTAGAGTTTGTTTTTAAATATTTGTATGTCTTTGGTTTGGGGCCACACCTGGCAGTGCTCAGGGCTTGCTTCTTCACTCAAATATCACTCCCAGTGGTGCTTGAGTTATCATAAATGGTTCTAGGGATCAAAGGGATCAATCACATGTGAGGAGAACACCCTAACTGCTATACTATCTCTTTGGCCCATTGTATGCCAACGTTTTGCTTATTTTGGAGGAAAGAGTGGTTGCTTTTATGTGCTATTTGTGTCTGTATAAATATATTAGTGTGGTATAAGTATGTACATCCTGTGTGTGTTTTCGTGTGTATGTGTGTAGCAGAGTCTCCTTTCTCAGTCCTCTGACTACACTTTGAAGAGACTATTCTTTGTAAAAGAGAAAAAAAGAAAAAAGAGAACAGGTAATAAGGGACTCATTTAGAGTGGTTTACAGGAATGGTGTCCTAACTAGACTAATTGGTTTTATGTTGCCTCAGTCCAGCATTTAACTTAATCAACTCAAACAATGAGAACTATTTCTTGAGCTCAGAAAAGCAAACAAAATTAGATAGCTTCTTATGTATGAGTCAAAGAGCTTTTTGTTTTTAGCTGCTGTACTTTGTTTCTTGAGTTGGAAGAAAGTTTTATATTTGGTGACTTATCAAGATTTACTTTAATGCTCTAGAGTGTGCAAGTTAATGATTTTAGCTTTTATGTGTGCCACTTTAAAGAAAACAATTGGACAATTTGAATATCAGATGGTTTGTTTCCAAACCATATTATGGCTCTCTGTAAGTGTTTCAAAAATGAAGTTTGTACGATGTCAGTTCTAGTTATTCTAAATCACTTTAGATTTTTTTAAAAAAAAATTTGTTCAGAAAAAATATCCAATTATAGACATGGATTGTATATTCTCTAAATTTCCTGAGTACAATGGGCTGTTTAGGCAGATTGATGTTAGCGAATTAACCAGAAGTTTTTTTGAGAACAGAAGTGAAAAATTTCTCATATTTTAAAATTTCATTGTATAGCCTTTAATAAAAATATGTAAATAGAAATCTGTTAAATTAATATTATAATACCCTTAAGTTGTAGAAAAGTCTAAAAATAGGTTTGTGATATCATTTAGCTCTTCTAATTTTTTACAAGTATCAATTTGGTAAGTGACATGGTGATATATATCACTTGTATCACTTGTCTTCCTGTTGTTCATTGATTTGCCTGAGCGGGTACCAGTACCATCTCCGTAGCCCAAGGGCATCTGCTTGCTCCAGGAACATGAAGAGCCTCAAACCATTCCCTCAGGTCATGGGAATGAGGTCTATAATTGTTACTGTTTTTTTGCCGTATCAAATATGTATTACTCAATTGTATCAATTGTCTTCCCTCTGATCATGGATTTACTCAAGCAGGCACCAGTAACGTCTCCATTTGTTGAGAATGAGGTCCATTATTGTTACTGGTTTTTTGCATATTGAATACACCATGGGTAGCTTGCCAGGCTCTGCTGTGGCTCATTTTATATATATATATATATATATATATATATATATATATATATATATATATATATATATATATATGTATGTGTGTGTGTATACATATATGTACGCACCACGCCACACACACACACACACACACACACACACACATATATATATATGAATCCAGTAAATTTTTAAGGAGATGAGAATAGATGCATCTTTTTTCTTTTCTGACTGTTTAATCAGAATGTCTTCTTTCTTGCACTTAGTATGATATAATGACTTCACACTAAACTGTGGGATATTCTCTATGAGAAAACAAAGTCAATAATATCTGTTGCTTAGTAACAAATTATCAAGTGAGGCAGATGAGAACAACACAAAAACTGTTCCGTCTGTGTTTAAAACCGTTGATGGAGATGATGTTTGTGCCAGTTTCCAGAATGATCTTCTCATTCTGAAATTCTTCATATCTATCTGTAACAAATAACTATAGATATAGTTTTCCATTTTTTCCCCTTCTCTAGTTTAGGGCTCAAAATATTTGTTAGTCCAGAACTTTCCTGTGTTGTGCCATCCTTTAACCCCTCCCCTCTAATTGCAAGAAAACTCCTGTTTCGGTCATTCTCTTGTTTTGAGATACTCACCCAACTTTTAGACCTGCCTCTATAGTATGAAATAGAAATACGACAATTTAATTGTAGAATTTGGAGTTGATTATAAGGAAACATATATGAAATAACAGTAATCCCATTACAAGCTTATTCTAATAACTTTACTACTTAAGTATAGTTTTCTGCAACCTGAGTACCCTTGCATAATCAAGTATCATTGCTCAGTAAGGCAAACATTGCCATTTTTAAAAAATTTGTAAACTTATATGATAAGAAACAGCCTTTCAGAAAAAATATCTAATTGGTAAAGTGGAAATGAAGACCCCACTCATTTATCCTAAACAAAAAATAAAAGGTGAACAATCTAATATATCTTTGGTGTAACTAAACAAGAATTATTGAAATTAGGAAGGGAAAAGTTGTAACACACCTGCAAGGCATAGATGTATACTAACTCACAAATTTCATGTGATCTCTTATACAAACTCAAGTTAAAAAAAAATGTTTTTGGGTGCCTGGGCATGATTTATTGGTAAAAATCTCCTGCTTTGCAAGAAACAGGAGGACGCCCTGATATGTGTAGTCTCCTTTCTCTTTGGAGTGCTGCACTGTTCGGGAACCTACCCCAACTCTCCGGCAGAGCAATTGTGTGTCTGAGCTCCCCTGCAGTCGTTTGGCACTACAACCATGTGTATGTGTGACTGTGGTCATGGCAACCCCAAAACAAAAAGGAAGTGGATGGGGGGGGGAAAATAACTTTAATTTAGAAGAATGAAAAACACAAGACATTTCAGCAAAATATTGAAAAAAAATGAAGAGTCAGGGGAAACAGTAGTTTTAAACATCTATAATTAGAAAGAAATTGAATAGTGAACAAAGAGCAAATAGAAAGTTCAAAAATTGACCCAAATGCTTAAGGAAACTTACTTTGTATTGAAGTTGGAATCAGGGATGTTAGATCAGCTTTTTCAGACTACTCACGATGCTTGGCTATCTGGAATGGGAAAGAGCAGCAGATCTGTTTCTGAGACTATTCAGCAGAATATAAGTAAATTGGACTGGGGATTTTACAAAAAAAGATATTATAAAATTGCTAAAAAGATGCTGGACATATTCCTCTGTTGTCTGACAGTGAATAATAATTACTTACGTATTTGCTAAATAAAAGAAGCAGAGGGGATATTGATATTTGATTGCATATATAATGTGTTAGACAACCGAAAATTCCCATTATAAACCAAAAACATAAAAACAAAAAAATCTCAACATTAAAGCTTGGGAAAATAATTATAAATCTTATCTTAGACTTAAGTGATATTCTCAATGTATGAACCTTTATTTAAATTGCCCTATATGCAACCATGTGTTTGAGCCTGAGAACCATCAGGAAATTGATGTTCATACATTGCTTGTGGGAATGCAAAATAGTCTGGTTCCTTGGCAGTTGGCTTTCATGAATCTTTTGAGAATTGTTTCAATACATTGATTCAGCATTCCTTGTAGAAATTTATTAAATATAGATTCATTTTCAATCAGGGCCACACATAGTCCTGGTTTCCTTGGCTAAGGCCTGATGGTGCTAGGGGCCAACAGAGTCACACCTTGTTGTGTTCGGGTGGTTATATGTACCTTGAGAGATTAAACAGATTATGAATTATGTGGCACCACTTTATGGTAATATATATCCCATAATATAGATTATTGATTATATAGTATTGATCAATAATATAAAGATTATATCATTGATTATTGATTATATTTATTTTTGATTTTATATATCCCATAACATTGAACATTGATTGCTAAATGTAAGTAAAGAACCTGAAGTGAAGGGAGGAATCAGTTTCACCTTGGGTTGTCTTTTATCATTAAAAGCTCTTGTATGCTATTAACTGGGGCAGTTTTAGAAAGATAAATGTCCAAGTAGCAGTTCCATTGGCCCAAGTTGTGCTACTTAAAGAATATCCCCATTAAAAGAAATAAGAGGTTCTGGAGAATGACTGTGGATAAAAGCATCTGTTTTGCAAATCTTAGGACTGGAGTTTAACTGTGCCACTCAGAGGTGCTATATGATTCCTACAGCTTTGCTGTCTAGGACCGCCAAGGTTACATTAGAGTGTATCATTCGAGGCCAACAGCCAAGTGTGTGCTAGCACCATCTAACACAACCACTTCCATATATGTGACTTTGGAATGTCACAACCAAGCTTGGGGGGCCCTTGGTTATCGAAATCACTATCACTATCTTCCCCTTCATCATCTATTTGCTCAAGCGGGCACCAGTAATATCTTCATATGTCCTGTCTCATGCTAGTAGAGCCCAAGGGCATCTGCTTGCTCCAGGAACACAAAGAGCCTCAGACAATTTTATTAGGTCATGGGAATGACCTAATATAATTGTTACTGGTATTTGGCTTATCAAATACGACACGAGCAGCTTGCCAGGCTTGCCGTGTGGGTGACATACTCTTGTAGTCACCTCTAAATACAGCATTTATTGATGAAATGGGCTATGATAGGCTCGCTCTGCTGCTGGGTGGAATTCTGACGAGAGGGAAGTTCGATGTGGAAGATGGCAGCCCTCATGGAGAGGGTGGGTCGTCCTGGCTTGTTGTGAGGCCCTGCTGGGGTGGTGGGCCAGGGCTAGAACCCGCCATCCCTCCTGGATGTCTCGTGAGTGGCTGAGCACAGGGAGAGCAAGTAGCAGCTCTGCTCCATGTCTGTAAGTCTCTGGATCAGCATACCTGGGCCAGATTGAAAAAAAAAAAACTGTTGCAGGGTGGGTGTCAATGATCTGGGCTGTGATAGGCTTGTCTGCTGCTGGGTGGAGTTCTGACGAGAGGGAAGTTCGATGTGGAAGATGGCGGCCCTCATTTGGTTATCTAAATAGCATCATTAAAGGGAAGGATTGACCATGAATTAAAACATCATAAAACAAGTGAATGAGTGATCAGAACTCCTTGAAGGTCCATTGGCTGATTCTAATCAGAGATACAATTTTCATGGAAGACTTCAAATATCTTCTGAAATATGTCAAAACCCAAGGAAACAGTTAAACACTAGGCCTATCCTTCTCAAGTGGCTCTGGTTAGACCAGAGATAAAGTCAACCAGGTACACTGAGTTGACAGAAGTGCTGTATACAGAACTTCTGAAAATTAAACTGACCTTGGAATCATATTTTTAAAACTAGACCAAGACCCATATATTAAATAAATAAACTACTTGAATAGAAATTTTAAGTAGAACCCAGATTTCTTCTAATATAATAGACAAATTAATCAAACATGCGAAAAAAATTACTTGACATGTCAAGAACAATTACTATATACTAAAGACTTAATTAGGCACGAAAATCAACTGAAACCAATGTTGAAATGAGGCAGAAGTTAGAAATATCCTAAAGATTTTTAAAGAAACCTTAGCAAGATACTTTAATAATCAACTGCAAATTTTCGGAAATAAATGAAAAGATAAATGGGAAAGTCCCAGCAAGAAATTAGAAGTCAGAAAAAAGTACCAAGCAGATAAATGTGAACTATGGGAGCAGAGAGAAGCTTGCTGGATGCGTTCATTAGTAGAATGCACACAACTGGGATCATGGAGTCAGTGGACCGCAAGAGAGAATTTATTCAGTTGAATAACAGAGAAAATAGATTGACTACGAGTAAACAAATGAATAATCTCAGAGATCTGTGCAACAGCAAGAAAAGTTGAAATTTGTGGCCTTGGAATACTCAGTAAGGAGGAGAGGGATGCTGAAAGAATGGTTCTAGGGATAATGCCAAAAAATCCAACACAGCCTTAGAGATCTAAACAAATAAAAAAGAAAAAGACAAGAAACAAACCACAGTATGAAAAACCTAGAGAAAATTCACAAAATATTGAAAAGTCAGAAGGAAATGACACATCATATGTAGAGCCACCTCAAACTGAATGGCACAGACACACAGGACAAGTAACCACAGTAAGTCTCTGATTACATCAATATTAATATCTTAATTCTTTCAAACAATGGGGAAAGCCAGCCAAATTGCATAAAGGATCTGTAAAAATCTGCTGATTTTTGAAAATTGCCATAAAACCAAGTCATTATTTTGGAGAGGGTAAAAATCCGGCATTTAGGAGCTAGAGAGAAGCTCCGTGGGCTAAGCAGATTCTTTGCACGCAAAACCCAGGTTCCATCTCTGACCTATTTGCCTACGTGAGCACTTTTTAGGAACTCCCCAAGTACGGAGCCCCAAACCAAATGAAACAAATCAAACACTTATTTTACATTTCCTATATTGTCAATACCTCAAAGTAGCACAAATGACTGGTGAAAGTTACTTTTTTTTGTTGTTGTTGTTTTTGCTTTTTGGGTCACGCCCTGCAATGCTCGGGGTTACTCCTGGCTCTGCACTCAGGAATTACTCCTGGCGGTGCTCGGGGGACCATATGGGATGCCGAGGATCGAACCCGGGGCGGGCTGGCCACTGCAAGGCAACGCCTACCCGCTGGGCTATCGCCCGGCCCCGAAAGTTACTTTTTATAAATACATTCTAACTGTAACATAAATGCTGAAAATAACATCATTTTACAGTACTAATTTATTAATTGAGGGAGATAACTGAGCCACTCTGTCAGAATTCAGAGCTTACTCCTGACTCTGTGTTCAGGGCTTACTCCTGGTGATGGTCAGGGGTTCCATATGCAGTGCTGGGTATTTAATTAGGCTCAGAATCATTCAAGGTGAGGGCCTTAAGCCCTGTGATATTTCTCTGGCCCCTTAATTTATTAAAGATCACCAGTGCTTGATATCACAAAAAAATACAATCAGAAAATATCTAACTAATAATTTCTATTGTATTTTTGTTACCAATTATTTTAATCATAAAATTTAGGTCTTCTCCATTATAGTATAATCTTAGAAAACTTTAAAGCTGTAACTGACTCCACACCTATGTAATAGATTAATCAATATTTTATTCATATTCTATCTGATGAGTGTCTGGGCTTTGCTGACCAAAAGACCAAAATTGTCTACAATTTTATAAGATTCTCCACATGGTTAGAGCTTTCTGAAGCTGGTCTTAGGGTATCTTGAAAAATCTGTATCGACCTTTTTAAACTATTTTTTTTTTTGTGTGTGTGTGTGTGTGTGTGTGTGTGTGTGAGTTAGCAACTTTATTTTTTTTTTTTATGGGCTCATTTCCTGCAAACTTTTTTTTTCCGATTTTATTTTATTTTATTATCCCCCCCCACAAATATTGTTACACCATTTTAGACATACAATTGAAAGATGCTCATGTAGAGTTTTGGTTCTACAGTGTTCCAACACCCATCCCTCCACCCAAACCCATCTCCCATCACCAATGTCCCCACCTCCCTCCCCCTCCCACACCTCAACTACTTGGCGGGTTCTGTATGTCATTTCTCTCTTCTTTATCTCTCCCTCCCGCCAAACTTTCCTGCTCTTCGTGGAATTCAATGCATTAAAAGACATTACTGTTTCCACTATTTTAATGGACCGCGCCGCAAGCAGCCGTGCATTAAACTAGCTTTGATGCTGTGTGATGCTGTCACACAGCATCACTTCCATGTGTTCTCTACATTGCAAACTGTCACAAGAAACTGTAATGATAATACAGTGGGTATTTACTGGATATAGTAGTAGTGGATCAATAGTAGATTAATAGTAGATAATACAGCTTCCTTCAGTGTAGCTGACCCTGCTTTGATCCCACCATTCTATATAGTCTAGTGAGCCTCACCAAGAGTGATCTCTGATACTGAGCATGGAACCAGGAGTTTTAAACCCTGAGCCTAGCCCCATGTGTCCAAAAAGCAAAAACAAGAATAGAACAGTCACAAGTCTACCATATTTAAAGGTTGGACGTTGGTGCCTTTTCTACAATTCACTTTCCTCTACCTCTCTTTCTCTCCTCACTTGGGAAAAATGTAGATTTTTAAAATCTTTTAAACCATAGATTCTTTATTCATTATGTCTTCTCTCCTTTCCCTCTTTTCTTCCTTTCCCCCTCTTTCCTCTTTCTCGCTCTTCTCTCTCTCTCTCTCTCTCTCTCTCTCTCTCACACACACAACACACACAGCATTGAACCTCCATCTGATCAAAGCTCCAGATTGAATTAACAGTTTATGGTAAATATCTCAATGTTATTTCAATCAGCAGAATTTATTCTGGAAAACTTTACAGGATCAAAGATCTGTTTTCTTCAACAAAAACAATTGCTAAGAGAATAGAGAGTGAGGATATACAGGACATGTACCTTATAAAAGAGGAGGGCTATCACTAAATGCCATGCATGAAAGTGCATGAAATTCACTGCAAAATCCATATTAAAAGATACAAACAAAAAGCTTAGGGGAAGATGAAATTTCAACAGTAATATCCAGTAATAGACATTTAAAGATTCATTGTCTTTTAGATGTGAAAAAGTAATTATGTTCAGGCTTGAAACATTGGATATCATCTTATTGTAGAGATACTACATCCTAAAATAGTGGCAGGTGTCATGTGGTGGTCATATATTTACTACCATATATAACTATATGTGAAAAAAGTCATGTATTTATAAAAGCCCAATAGGGGGTATGTCAGTTCATGATATTGGTTTAATTCTCTGCTTATAATGAGGTTTGAAATTTTCCATAATAAAACATGTTTACAAAGAAATGAAGTGAGGCAAAGGAAGAGAGGATTGGAAAGACAATTGGAATAGTTCAAAGTTTAGCCAAATTCTTAATTTTATCGGAAATTCTATTCCTTGTACATTTCCCTCCCTTGTTTCTGTTTGGATGTGGGGCCACACCTGTTGGTACTTAGGGCTTATTTCTAGTTCTGCACTCAGGAATCCCTTGTGCCAGGCCTGTGGCAACATATTTGATGCTGGATATTAAACTCAGATTGACTATGTACAAGGCAAGTGTCATGCCTATTGTACCATCCTTCTGTGCCCTATACTTTTTCATTTTTTAATCATAAAAATGTCAGTGTAACACAGTTATATATGTGTGTGTACACACACACACACACACACACACACACACACACACACACACAATTATATATATATATATATTACTGGTTTTGGCATATCTAATACACATTGGACAGCTTGCCAGGCTCTGCCATGTGGGCGGTATACTCTCTGTAGCCTGCCGGATTCTCTGAGAGGGGTGGGTGGAAGGAATATCCTTGGTAATTTGGAAATAAATCACATTGCAACGTGGAGAGCTGGTAGCTGCTCTGCCTGGTATATCTGCATCTGTAAAGTGTTGCGGCATTGGATAGGTCTACAGCTGAATCTCAACAAAACAATGTGCATGAAAAATGAACTAGTTCCAGAGGCCCCATTCACTTTCAATGGAACAAAAATCTCTGCAGCAGTTATGTGTACCTAGGTTGAGAAGTCAACATAATGAATGACCTAAAACCTGAGCTGTGCAGGAGGAAGAGAGCAGCATGGAATGCCTTTACTGTATCACTGTATCCCCGTTCATCATTGACTGGCTCGAGCAGGCACCAGTAACATCTCCATATGTCCTGTCTCATGCTAAGTAGAGCCCAAGGGCATCTACTTGCTCCAAGAACATAAAGAGCCTCAAACCATTTCATCAGGTCATGGGAGTGAGGTCTAAAATTGTTACTGGTATTTGGCATATCAAATACAACACGGGTAGCTTGCCAGGCTCTGGCCGTGCAGGTATCATACTCTTGTAGTCATCTCTAAATCCAGCATTTATTGATGAACCGTGGCGGCCACTTGCTGGGCTGTGATAGGCTGGTCTGCTGGGTGGAGTTCTGACGAATGGGAAGTATGGATGTGGAAAATGGAGGCCCTCATGGAGTCGGGAGGGTCATCTGGCTTGGGTGGTGGGCCAGGGCTAGAACCAGCCATCCCTCCTGGGCGCCTTGTGAGTGGCTGGGCACAGGGATAGACAGTAGCGGCTCTGCCCCAGGTCTGTGAGTCTCATCCACAGTGAAATTAGTGAAATTAGTCAGAAGAAAAAGATAGATATAGAATGACTGCATTTATTTGCATGACATATATATGTATATATGTATATACATATATACAGACATATATATGTGTATATATATATATATGACTTCAGACAACTGACCGGGTATGGCAGAACTAACTGGGCCCAACAGCATTGGGGGCTGCCGGGGGTACAGGTGGGCCAGGTTTGGGAAACCACTCTCAACTGACCCAGCAAGAGAGGAGAAAGGCCTCACTTTGCACAGACCAAGAGCTTGACTTAGTTTGGGGGGCTACCTCCATCTCTGAGTTAGTTCAGAGTTAGCTCTTTGATGTTGGTGGTCTCTGGTTTTGAGGGTACCTTCATGCCCAGGACCAAGCCCATCCCTGCACACAGAACCTGTGCTCCAGCCCTGAGTCACCTCCCTGTCCCCTAAACCAGGATTTTCATCACTTACTGTCTTCAAGTTTCTGATATTCAAATTTTCCACGAACTTCTAGGGAAAAAATGGTGAGGAATGGACAGGCTGGGGGGCGGGGGGGGTGAGGGAGGTGGGGGCTCAGTGAAGAGAGAAACATGAGCAGGGGTCAGCCCTTGACCTCTCAAGGCTGTACAGAAGAACCCAACAGGGTTCAAACCGTGAAAACAGTTCCAAGTCCTGAGACTAACAATACCATACCGCCAGAATCCACCCCCTTCTCTCTCCACCGCTCCAGGAATGGAATGCCTTCAAGAGCATCAAAGAAATAGCTCAAAGGACAAAGAACCTCTGGCTCTGGCCACATGTCTTTGACTCCACCATTCTCCCTGCATTAACATACGCCTCAGAGACCTGGGCCCTACGAAAGCAGGATGAGAATGCTATTCGGGTCTCCCAGAGAGGAATCGAAAGAGCTATGCTTGGAATATCACGCCTCTCTCAAGTGAGAGAAGGAATCCGGAGTTCTGACCTCCGTCACTGTTCCAGAGTCAGGAAAGCTGTCTCGCTTTTGTGAAGGCATCGACAATCAGATGGGCTGGACATGTAATGCGATTTGGAGACAACCGCTGGACTAGAGCCATTACCGACTGGATCCCACAGGATGTCAAAAGATCACGTGGCCACCCACCTTCAAGATGGTCAGATTTCATCAAGATGGTACAAGATCCTGAACGAACGGTTTGAGGCTCTTCAGTATTCCAGAAGCAAGCAGATGCCATTAGGCTACACTGGCACGTGATAGGGTCAAATGGAAATGTTACTGGCATCCTCTGGGCAAATCAATGAATAACGGATGTCAAGTGATCAAGTGATATCACACACACATATAGATAGATAGATAGAGAGAGAGAGAATCCTGAAACTCTACAAATGTATGTTCTTAGTTTATATGGAATTACAGGTTGGAAAATATAGTTATACAAAACTTCTAATACTAATGTATGTAATCTTCACATTCAATGAATGTATCTGTGTATAAAATATGAAAACATGCATCTACATCTGTCATCTCATTTGTTTTATACCTATACGTAATTATTTTCAATTAACTAGTATTATTTTTTTTTTTTTTTTTTTTTACAATTAAAAAGTTCATGTTTGGGTTTTGGTCATACAGTGTTTCAGCACCCGTCCCTCCACCAGTGCCCATCTCCCACCACCAACATCCCCGGTTCCCTCCCCCTTCCCCAGCCCTGCTCCATGGCAGGTTCTTTTATTTCTTTTCCCTTTCTCTCTCTTTCTCTTTTCCTTCCCTTCCAGTCTATGGATTACAGAACATACATTAAAAGGTTGTCATTTGTATCCTTTTGCCTCTATTTAATGCTCAGTTCTAGGTTGGCATTAGTACCCTCGACTACTGTTAGCCCCCTGTTCCATTTTCTGTCTTACCTAAACTCTGACTCCCACACGTTTGTGATAATCTCCACCTTTGACAAGACCTCCTGATATATGTTTCACTTGACCTTGGATATTGGTATCATAATATGTACATATATATTTATGCCATGCAAATAAATGCAGTCATTCTGTATCTGTCTCTCTCCTTCTGGCTAATTTCACTCAACATAATCTTCTCCATGTCCATCCATTTATAGGCAAATTTTATAACTTCATTTTTCCTAACAGCTGCATAGTATTCCATTGTGTAGATGTACCAAAGCTTCTTTATCCAGTCATCGATTTTCGGGCACTCTGGTTGCTTCCAGATTCTGGCTATTGTGAATAATGCTGCTATGAACATAAAAGTAGGGATGGTGTTTCCGCTGCGTATTTTTTGGTTTCCCAGAGTAGATTCCCAGGAGTGGTATGGCTGGGTCAAATGGGAGTTCAATTTCTAGTCTTTGAAGGAAAGTCCATATTGTTTTCCAGAAAGGCTGTACCAGCCCGGGCATTCCACCAACAATGGATGAGTGTCCCCTTTTCCCCACATCCACGCCAGCACTTGTTGTTCTTGCTCTTTTGAATATGTGCCAGTCTCTGTGGTGTAAAGTGGTATCTCATTGTTGTTTTGATTTGCATCTCTCTGATGATTAGTGATGATGAGCATTTTTTCATATGTTTTTTGGCCATTCGAATTTCTTCCTTGCTGAAGTTTCTGTTCATTTCTTGTCCCCATTTTTTGATGGGGTTGTTTGTTTTCTTCTTGTAAAGTTCTACCAGTGCCTGATATATCCTGGATATTAACCCCTTATCAGATGGGTATTGGGTGAATATTCTTTCCCATTCTGTGGACTGCTTTTGTATCTTAGTCACTGTTTCTTTTGAGGTGCAGAAGCTTTTCAGTTTCATGTAGTCCCATATGTTTATCTTTTCTTCTAGTTGCTTTGTTAGTGATGTTTCACCTTTGAAGATGCCTTTAGCTTCAATGTCGTGGAGGGTTTTTCCTATATTTTCTTCAATGTACTTTATGGATTCAAGTCTGATATTGAGATCTTTAGTCCATTTTGATCTGATTTTTGTGCATGGTGTTAGACACAGGTCCAAATTCATTTTTTACACGTTGCTGCCCAGTTTTCCCAACACCACTTGTTGAAGAGGCTTTCCTTACTCCATTTTAGACTCATTGCACCTTTATCAAAGATTAAATGATCATGTGTTTGAGGTTGGGTGTCAGGATACTCTATTCTATTCCATAGGTCCACAGGTCTGTTTTTATTCCAATACCATGCTGTTTTCAATTAACTAGTATTATTTTTTAATGCTGCTTCTCTTTGTCTCTCTGTCTCCCTCTGTCTCTCTCTGTCTCTCTGTCTCTGTCTCTGTCTCTGTCTCTCTCTCTCTCTTTGTGGACTACATCCAGCTATGTTCAGGTCTTATCCCTTCTCTGCTCAGGGATCACTTCTGGCAGAACTTGGGGAGCCATATGTGGTTCATGGAATTGATCCAAGATTTTTTGTTTGCAATACAACCGCCTTATATACTTTATAGTTAATAGATAGTACTTACAAAAAGTACTATCTTTGTAGCACCTTTCTCTATTAGGAATTTAATTTGAATGCTTTTTTTTATTCAGTGTTACCTTTTGAGCAGGATTTCTTTCTCTATGTTTTTCTTTTAATTTTCCAATGAATACTTTTAATTTCCAATGAATACTGTTTAAATTTCTATTTAATCTTTGTGAAATATGCTAATGATATATGTATTCATGTTGAAATTATTTCCCAGAGATACTGTCACTCTAAATTTAAATGTGTGGTAAGAAACAAACAAAATTCTTATTTTTAGTGTTTTCCCTTTGCATAGCATCTGTCTTGATAATTTAAATAGTTTTAAGATTCTAGTAGTTTAAAGGTTTATCAATAATTATTTTATGGGTGAACATAAATTAAGATACTGTTATGTAAACTATTTTCTTTTAGGTTTCTGTTTGCTTTGGGGCCATACTTGTCAGTGCTCAGGTCCCTTATGGCTCTGTGCTCAGGGATTGCTCCCATCAGGGAATCATATGGGTTGCCAACGAAGGCTAATGCCTTACCCACTGTACTATCCCTTCAGCCCATTAGATTCTTCTATTTCCAATGAAAATGTTGGAGCCAGGAACAAAATTCACAGTAAAGAGTGGACTAAATGTCAGATCTGAAGTTCAAAACAGTCACTTTTGTGGCAGGTTACAATATAACTTTAATATAACTATAATCAAAAAGTATGTGGTCTTCCTATATCAATAATGAAAGAGAAGAGATGTTTGAAAAGCAGTCTCATTCACTATTGTACCTCACTAAATCAAGTAGCTCAGAGTCAGTTTAACTAGAGGCGTCAAGGTCTGCTTCAGGTGCGTGGGGTGAAGACCGTTGGGAGAGGGGAGTGACCACTATGACAAAGTTAGTTAAAATGAGCACTTTGGATAAGAAGTGTGTGCTGAAAGCAGGGAAAAGAACAAACGTGACAGGCTGAGGGGGGGGGAGGCAGCAGGAGGGAAAGGGGGGCAATGGTGGTGGAAAATGCACACTGGTGGAGGGATAGGCATTGGAACATCGAATGACTGAAGCCCAATCATGAACGGCCTTGTGACTGGGTCTCACGGTGATTCAATTAAAAATAAAAAGCAGTCACTGTTGGTTTCCTGTTACCAGAAACAAAATGCTTAATCTCTCAGATAACGTGCTCCTTAACATCCTGGGGAGTCAGTTTAAGTAGCTTCTAAGCAGAGAGGGAGATGGTTCCCCAGCCTGCTCTGTCTCTTGAATTTGAAAACTTCATCCATTTGGATGTTGATTTGCAGAGGGGACTTGTTTCTGGCTGGAGTTTTGTAACTGACATGATTTGTCATCTGTTACCTTTCTCTGGGCCAGTGATTCTAGTGGCTGTGGCTGACGTGATCGTCCCTCCAGCCAGCTGTTGCCGTCATGCCTTCAAGACTTGGTTAACTGGCCAGCTTGATTCCAGAGCGTTCTACTCTCACCATTCGCAGGGTGGCCTTTCAGCCAGTGGCCCCGTGAGCCTGCCTGCTTCTCCTTTCCTCTTAGAAATCACTGCAAGTAAAGGCTAATCAGCTGATTAAATCTTGGGTTCTCCTTCCTAACAATGTTCTTTTACCCAGGAGATATGGTTTTTACCTCTGGACCAAGAAACTAGAGCCCTGCCCTCTAGTTTTCCTTGCTCATCTAATGAATGCCCTTTCCTAAGTGCAGACTAGGGAAAATCATTTCAAATGTGAAGCCGTCTTTTTTTTCTCTTTCCACTTTCTTCTTCACCCTCCTTCACATGAAAGCAGCAGATTATCCCATGTGTCACGTTCTATTTCTGTCTGTATATTGCTTCTGTTATATAGTGAGCTGAACGAGCTGATTTAAACAACATTGGGAGACAAAGAAATGGAATATATATATATATATATATATATATATATATATATATATATATATATATATATATACACACACATACACACACATTTTTTTATCAAGTTGATACTGGTTTATAAATATGCCTTGCTCGTAAATCCTATTTTTCCTGAAAGGTAAATATTTTTTTAGCTCATTTGAATTCCTTATGTCACAAAATTCTAAATCACAAATTTAAGACCTCTAATGACTAAATGTAGCCTTTAGTTTGGTAGATATTTTGGAATGACTGAAACCAAGCCAACAAATGACTTCTTTCAAGAAGATAGGAAGAAAAAAGCTAACAATCAGCGATTTAGGATTATGGCTAGATTGGTGGTTTCCAAAGTGCCCATGCTACTTACTGACTGGGCAGTGTTGGAATGATTTGGGTGGGGGTTGGGGGAAGCAGGAAGTGTAAGCAGCAAGTGCAAATGTGGACTATTTTTTTGTTTGCTTAAAAGAAGGCAGATTTTTAAGGGGTGTCACTGAGTAATTTTTTTTCTAGAAAGGAAACAGTTTCCAATAAATTCAGGAGTCTAATATGGATGTTTTTTGATGTATCTGACTTCTTTCATCTGAGGAGCAAAGTGGGACAGGAGTGGGGAATCCAAGTCACATGATAACCTTCAGACTCTGTAGTGCAAACCAGAATGTGCAAAACAAGAGAGAGAAAGAGTGCCTGCCATAGGTTGGCGGGGGTGCATAGGAGGGAAACAAGACACATGGTGTTGGAGTATGTGCTGGTGGAGGGATGGGTGCTTAATTTTTATTTATTTATTTATTTATTTGCCTTTTTGGGTCATTCACACCTGACGATGCTCAGGGATTATTCATGGCTCTGCACTCAGGAATTAATCCTGGCGGTGCTCGGGGGACCATATGCGATGCCGGGATTGAACCCAGGATGGCTGCACCACGAGGCAAACGCCCTACCTACTGTGCTCTCTCTCCGGCCCCAGAGGGTTGCGTGTTTAGAAGACTGCATGACTGAAACCTAATCATGAATGACTTTGTAATGGTCTGTTGTATGATACTCAAACAAATCATGAAGAATGACCATGAGGTCATCCATCATGCTCTGGGTATGTGCTGTGTGCTTAATCTTTTGTGGTAAATATAGAATTATTTTTACTTCTATCAAATTTCCATTTTTGTTCCCTTTTATTGCTTATTTTAATCCTTTTGTTTCTATTGTTCCTTTATACTTGAAAGTGACTCATTTTAATGTCCATCTTCTTTTGGCTTGGTTATGACATTTGCCAGAACCAGGTCTTTCCTGCTTATTTGACTTAAAAAAACAGCTCATAAAACTGTTTGCTCCCAAATTCTTAATTCTGAGTGAGAAAAATAGAAGGGTGGGGTTCAGAACCAAATCAGGCTAGCATCTGAAAAATCCCGTGGAAATAACGTCGGAGCAATGCTCAGAGGCCTTGAATACTCCAAAACCATAAAAGCCAACACTGTTCTATGCATGTGCACAATAATAATCAGTCTATAATAATCAGTGCATGACACCGAGGCTGCTAAGGAGGTTGGGGTTGGGGTTGGGGTCAGGTAAGAGGGAATATGGGGTTATTCGTGAAGGGACGCTGACACTGCTGGTGGGATTGGCATTGAAGCATTACAGGCTGAAACTGTTGTTACCAACAGTACTGCAACTCTTGGTGCTTATAAGAAAAAAGAAACACTTTGGAAAAGTGTTTTAATGGCCATTGATGGTGGTGAGAGCTGCTGCTTTTATTTGTGTTAAACTACATGTGAACACAAACATGAGTGTTCACACTCCTACATGTATATACTTGTGCTTGTGCTTATTGCATCGCATGTTTATATGTTTATAGATTTGCATATTCCTTCATATGTATACATATAGGTGCATGTGAGAATATGAAAACACAGAAACATATATTCATGGGTATGAGATAGACACAAGTGATATAAAAATGTTGAAATATGTCTAATTTTTCAGGATTTTCTTTTTTAACAATTCTTTGTTCAGTAACTCTTGCTAATCCTCTTTGAGCTTTTTCTCAATAAAATAAAAACAGCATATTAAAAATCTGATTGAACATGTCTCACATTTTGAGGTAAGCAGAAATAACAGCTGTTACAGTGTAATTTCCTTATATTTCTATTTAAAAGTGTTAGCCTATGTTCTATTCAGCATTTCCCAAACTAGCCTGAGTTATTAAAAACAAAATGCAAGCACAGACAAAAAGACTTTGATTCATTTCAAAAATAAAATCAATTAAATAAGTTTTTTTAATGTGATCTTAGTAACAATATGACCAGAGAGGGGAAAAATAGACAATTTAGAAAGCATTTCATTAAAAATCCCTAACCTAAGGTAGTTCAAAGATGCATGATGCATTAAATGACTGCTAGATACATTTTGGAAAGTAAAAATAGTGACTGAAAATAGAAGGTCTATTATCTACTCTTTAGTACCTCTAGGTTATTTTTATTGTGTAAGAAAAAACCATGTATGTCTAGTTCACCTATAAGATATGTTTTATAGTAAAGTTAAAATTGGAGAATGAAACCTTGTATCTCTGAAGGTCAAATCATTGGTAGTCTCTTACTTTCAATGTTTAGAAAATCTTTTCACCTCTAAATTTTGGTTATTGACATTTTATAACTTGATAGTTATATTTTATATGTAGTTAAATTCAACAAATAATGCTTTATGGTTAATCCAGAGATGTACACAGATTGCTCACAGGTTTCTGCTTGAAAACCAACTTTGATTTATGCACTGAGTCATTGTCTTCTGCTTTAGTGACCCCTCAGTGTGCCTTCTTACTTTGACTTTGTAATGTTTCTTCCTTTACTTCAATATAAATGTACTTAAGTCTGTTCAGTCCAAATGAAAATAACAACCTCCTGAATTTATGCCCAATCTGGTATGCTTTTATTTTAATCATATTTAAAGGTCTCTGCAGCACCATTTTGCTTAATGTTATTTTTTAACTCTACCATTATATTTCAGCCAGCTAAAATGTGATTACTCAGCATATTACAGTAATGAAACCACTGTCACTCAGGTCAGTGTTGGGAATCCTTACTGTAAAATCCTAAGGCTGCATTTTATTCAACTTGTTATTTCATTTCTCGAAAGCAGTTGACATCACTGAACCTTTTATCTTGTTAAAATTTCTTGGATGGAGGGTAGAGTTAGGGTCATATCATACATTATTGGAGCCGGAACGATTGTCCAGCGGGTATGGCGTTTGCCTTGCATGCGGCCGACTCCGGGTTCGGTCCCCGGCATCCCATACAGTCACCCCGAGCACCACCAGGAGTAATTCCTGAGCGAAAAGCCAGGAATTACCCCTGAGCATTGCCAGGTGTGACCCCAAAAGCAAAATATATATATAAATATATATTTATATATAAATATGTTCATATATATAAATATATATAAAATATTTATATATGTATATATATATCATGCAGTATTCTGGCTACTCCTAGCTCTGTGCTCTGGAGTGACCCCTGGCAATGCTTGAGTTGGGAGGTTGCGCTTATGTGAATTTTCTTGAGGGCACACTTTTTTGTTTACTTGATTATCCATAAACATTCTGAAAGTGCCTCTATCAGTTTGTTCTGTTCTTCCTATTCCCTAAATTTTAGTGTTACCCAGACTGTCTATCTTTTTCATCTTTAATTGCCCCGAAAAGGTTAATTCATTCTTGTGATTTGGATGTCCAGTGCTTATGACCTGTTGCAGCAATCTCTTCCTCAGTATTTGGACTAGGATATTTCACTGTCTCTCAAGTATGTGTTTGCTTAAATGTCCTACTGTTGGGTTAATTCTCACTAAGGGCTAAGAAAGAAACCAAATATCACGTCCTGAGAGTTGGTAGAACTCACCAAGTAAATTTTCCAAGGGGATCAGAAAGATAATACAGAGATTAAGGCTCTTGCCTGGCACCACATATGCCCACCACCCACCTAGGCAGAACAGGTTTATTCTGCAGGTGGACCCAGCTAAATTTGTGCTGAGAAAACTAGATCCCAAAGCAAGATCAGAAGTTCATATTTGGAATGGAGTGATTGGGTAAGGTGCTTGTCTTGCACATGGCCAACCCAAGTTCAATCCCTAGTATCCCATATTTACCTCCAAGACTGATTCCTGAATGCAGAGCCAGGAGCACTGCCAGGTGTGGTCCCCAAAGCAAACCAAAAGGGATCCTATTGTACAGTATCTGACGGAGGGTAAGGAAGGGACATTTGCAGGCAGCTGGTGGGAGAGTACAGAACAGAAATGCTCAATATGTCATATGCAAATGAAAGGCGAGACTGTCTTAAGGACCTGGGCAAGTGGTTGCACGGTGCCACTGTGACTGTCTCCCTGGACAGCCTCAAGCAACCTGAGGTTATGTCATGTGGTTCAGACTGAGCTGCACACTCGCAGCGTCTGCTCCTCTCCTGTTCGTCTGTTTGAAGTGTGGGCAGGGGTCTGATTTCCTCATCACTGCAAATGGCTCCAGACCTTTCCAGGGGCCTCCCAATACGCACCTTTCTAAACACAATAGCCCTGTTTCTTCTTTACTATCTCTGTCACTTGAAATTTTTTGCCCTCCTAGCCACTTCTTTTTGAGTTTTTCCCAGTTATGGCTGAGCTATGGTTCAGAAGTTCCACACTCTGTTCATGATATGTTGCCGGGGAAGATAGAATTTTGGACTGAATTTATGCTTTAGGGAGAGGCCAACTCATTTGTTGAAGGAAACACAGAAATCCTCGTGACAGCTTTCCTCATCTTCAAATTAGAGGTTTCTTTTGAAACACTAGCAACTAAGTTAAATTAATTGAGTTCTTGTTGCATTATATTTTTCTTTTATAATTTTTTAGAAGTTCTATGTCTCTATGTCTCTATGTTTTTAGAGGTTCTATGTCTATTTTGGCAAAACACAGTATTTTTGCCATGTATATTAGAGTACACATGGTGGTGTACCCTCAGATAGAAAGCCATTTGTAGTTGGGAAACTGATTTAAATTCTAAGCAACTGGACTAGATAGAGTAAAATACATTTGTGTGGATTCTTGAGCTGCCTTTGTTATATTTTTTTATATTTAGATCCTATATCATTGTATTAAACATTTTCTTCTTTCTCTTTACAAATTTTTTGAAGCCAAATAGTTTTACTAAGGGAAATAGGTTGGGGAGAGAGAGAGAGAGAGAGAGAGAGAGAGAGAGAGAGAGAGAGAGAGAGAGAAGAGAATATGTTCAAGAAAGATATGTGGGTTTCTCCAGAGGGTAGAACCAAGGATGCCCATCAAATAAAAGTTTTTCCACATCTCAAGGTGCAATATGGCAGATGTCCAGATGGAATGTGCCTTGTCCTTTTTAATAAAGAGGTATGACTTCTTAAGTTTTGGTTTTTAAAGCATCTTTGAAATATTTGATGACTTTGTGTTTTAGCAGAAGTAATGACACCAGTTTTTCAAATTGTCAATACTAAATTTCATATAATAAAAATAGAATTTCAGTTGTCTTTTGAAAGATGACTTTATGTCTCATTAAAGTATAGTCAATTTTTATGAATAAACCCAACGGGTCAATGCAGTTTCCTCTGAAATCTAATGTAGCTGTATAACCTATATTGTATGAGAACTACCGCACAAATGGTATGTCGATTTTTTGTTTCCTGATTGACACCATTAAATTATGTCCTGATGTGAAATATTTTCAGTGAAAAGGAAATTATACCTTTGTTACAAGGGACTTTAAAACAAGTTGAAACTGGTAAATAGGCCCTAGATTTCATAAAATATGAATAATTGACTTTACTATTCTTCTACAGACATTGGAAATCTTATTGTAAACTGTTGCTGCTCTTTTGTGTTTTTAGTTTTGAAAATAAAAAAATACTTTGCTACCCAAAGTATGGTCAGAAGAACTGCAGTATTTGTATTATCTGAGAAGTTGTTAGAAATGAGGAACCACATGTCTGGAATTATATATTGTGCTAATAAGATATGAAGGGTGGGGGGCCAGAGGACAGACAGTACAGTGAATAGGGAGCTTACCCTGCACATGGCTGACTCGGGTCTATGCCCAGCATCCTACACAGACCCCAGGAATAATTTCTCAGTGCATAGCTGGGAGTAGCCCCTGGATGTGGCCCAAAAACAAACAAAATAATATTATTAATAATATTACTACTACTACTTCTACTACTACTACTACTACTACTACTACTACTACTACTAATAATAACAAAATAATAATAATACAATTTGAGGGATTCAATTTCGTGTATAAGAGGCAATGCTTTAGACCAGTGGCATATTATGTTCCCTGTCTGGACAATGCCGGGAAAGCTTTTTTGGAAGAGTTCATGGGAATGGATTAGCACTACTGAGTAAACTTTCCTTCACTGTCACTGTATCACTGTCTTCCCGTTCATCATCGATTTGCTCGAGCGGGCCCCAGTAACATCTCCATATGTCCTGTCTCATGCTAGTAGAGCCCAAGGCATCTGCTTGCTCCAGGAACATAAAGAGCCCCAATCCATTCCGGAATGAGGTCTATAATTGTTATTGGTATTTGGCACATATCAAATACAACACGGGTAGCTTGCCAGGCTCTGCCGTGCAGGTAGCATACTCTTTTTAGGCACCTCTAAGTCCAGCATTTATTGATGAACCGCAAGAGCCGCAGCGGCTACGTGAGCCGGGCGCTGATAGGCTGGTCTGCTGGGTGGAGGTCTGACGAGAGAGAAGTCCGGATGTGGAAAATGGAGGCCCTCATGGAGTGGGGGGTCTTCTGGCTTGTTGCGAGGCTCTGCTGGGATGGTGGGCCAGGGCTAGAACCCACCATCCCTCCCGGGCGCCCATGAGCGGTTGGTCACAGGGAGAGCCAGTAGCAGCTCTGCCCCATGTCTGCAAGTCTCAAAACTTTCCTTACCCAGTAGAAAACAAAGGATGAGCAAATTGGGGAAGCCTCTGTAGATACACTCAGAAACATTCTTATAATCTAGGAAAAGACCCTCTGAGAATATCTAATTCAACCTGAAGTTTTTATAATTAAAAATCTAAGTCTTCCTAAAGTTCGATATTTGTTTGAGTAAAATTTGCTACTGGCTGAGATCACAGTCAGCTTGGTATATACATTCTAGACTAGTTAGTAGCATTTAATAAGGATTTACAGAGCAAAAGGACTTGGTATACCTAGGGATTTTAGTTGTACCTGTAGAAATTTTCCATTCTCTAAAACTCAGCATCAGTATGTCAGTGGGGGAAGTTTCCTGAATCTGTTTTCTTAATGCCAGAAGAAAAAAAAAATCTGTTTTCATGTGAACTACGTTTGTTTATACTTTAACATTCTATATCTACCTTCAGCTGTACTATCTTTTCACTGACATCACCAAGTTGCCTCTTGACTTAGTGAACTCAATAGATTACTTATTTTAGGAAGATTATTTTTCCCCTTGAATTTGCTTGTATAGAAATGGCAGATGAAAGTTGATTTCCAGATAGGTTGCAGAACCACAATTCCTGAATACTTCAAAGTTCCTTGCTTGACTATATTTCTCCAATTACTGCTTCACTCATTCTACCAGTCGTACAGAAATTATGCTTTTTTTTATTCCTTCCTATTTCCTCCATCTTGCTGGATCCTGCATCCAGGAAACTTCCCCAAACATTTGACACAGTTACTCTGTTTCAACAAACTGTCAAATCCCCCATTTTGATTCCCACATTCTTCCCAGACACTCTTTTAACTGAGTGGGAGTTAGGTATAGCGGCTTATCTTTTTGGAGGTCGTAGCATCCACCCTGTCTGTGTCCTGAGATAATTTTATTTATTTGTGTTATACACTTAATTTACCTTTCATCCTGTCAAAGTTTCTAAGTTTTTCATGACTCTTCTGATTGACAACTAAATTTTGCTAAATAATTATGGGTTTGAAATAATTAAAATTATCATAGCTCAGTGATAACTACAAACTTTTATAAACCTCCTATAATTTTAGTGAGCATACGCTAATTCTTAGACTTTCAGTTGTACTGATTTGATCTAAAGAACTGATGCTTAAATTCTAGGAAGATCTACCTCGCGACAGAATAAACTTATGTGTTCTGCTTTTTCCCCTGTCAGGCAATCAGCCTTGCCCAAATAAGACACTGATTCATTTCTGAGGCCTCTGGGAATGGTAAACTTGTCCTGAGTCTCTGTTGCTTTAGCCATGGCTAATGTGTGTCTGCCCCCTGGAGGTGTTGCAGGTGTGGCTGTGGTGCCTGGCTGCGTCGGCAGGTGGCAGACAGGAAACAGGCTTGGCTAACCCAGGGCTCTGCCCCATGTGCCCTGGATGGTTGATCACGATCACCATCACGATCTTCCCGTTGATCATCTATTTGCTAGAGCGGGCACCAGTAATATCTCCATATGTCCTGTCTCATGCCAGTAGAGCCAGGGGCATCAGCTTGCTACAGGAACATAAAGAGCCTCAAACCATTATATTAGGTCATGGGAATGACCTAATACAATTGTTACTGGAATTTGGCATATCAAATACAACATGAGAAGCTTGTCAGGCTTGCTGAGCGGGAGGCAAACTCTTTTAAACACCTCTAAATAAAGCATTTATTGATGAGCTGCGCGCCACTTATGCCGCGCAAGCCAGCTGTTATAGGCTGGTCTGCTGGGTGGAGTTCTGACGAGAGGGAAGTCCAAATGTGGAAAAATGGCGGTGCCCGTGGAGTGAGGGGGTGGGGTGGTCTGGCTTGTTGTGAGGCTCTGCCGGGTGGTGGGCCAGGGCTAGAACCCGCCATGCCTCCCGACTGCCTCATGAACGGCTGTGCACAGGGAGAGCAAGGAACAGCTCTGCCCCATGTCTGAGAGTCTCTGGACCAGCATACCTGGGCCGGATTGAGGAAAAAGCTGCTGCAGGGTGGGTGTCGATGATCCGGGCTGTGATGGGCTGGGTCTGCTGGGTGGAGTTCTGACGAGAGGGGAAGTCCAAATGTGGAAAATGGCGGCACCCGTGGAGTGAGCGGTCTGGCTTGTTGTGAGGCTCTGCCGAGGTGGTGGGCCAGGGCTAGCACCCGCCATGCCTCCTGACTGCCTCATGAATGGCTGTGCACAGGGAGAGCAAGGAACAGCTCTGCCCCATGTCTGAGAGTCTCTGGACTCTCAGACATGAAAATGTCTTGATGGTTGATAGTCTGACAGAAAAAGACTGGACCCTCCTGGGATGAACCCCAGAACCATGGCAGAGCCTGGCAAGCTACCCATGGTATATTCGATAGGCCCAAAACAGTACAATTATGAACCATATTCCCAATGAATGGAGATGTTACTGGCGCCCACTCGAGAAAATTGATGAACAACGGGAAGACAAGTGACAAGTGAATGTTTCCCTGAAAGTCTGACCCCAGATGTTGAGAATAAAATAGACCTGCACCAGGAGTTGAGATTACCAATGAGATTACCACTCTTTTCCCCAAGTACCTGTCTTGCAGTTATTATTATTTCTTTCTAACTAGAGAATTGACTTCTGATTAATATCACTTATTTTTGCTAATTTGCCATACATTTTAAAGTAAATTTTGCACTTTTCAAAGAAAAAATACATAGAATTTATTGGGGATGGGGGTGAGGCAGGTATTGAAGGAAATTTTGTACTTATGGGTCTTTGAAATTTTGGACATATTTTGTGTTAAAAGTTTTTTAACAGGTGATGCCATATGAACTTATAGGTCACAATACATATTTTAACTGAATATATGGAAATTTGTGGGACTGTTTCATGTTTTTCTGTAGATTTATTTTTAGATGAGAACTAAAAATAATGTTATGCTGTCATTACCATTATTATTCAGCATATGTGTTTTAAAATTCTCTGAAATAATTTTTTTTAAACTATACTAGACCCTCTTCATTCATTCTTCCCATTGTTGTTGCAATGGCTGTAAATCACACATGTTTGGTTGTTGTGTATCATGATTGTGAGGTACTCGGACAGTCAGTGACAATATTCACAGAATTCCTTTCCTTTACTTGTGTTGCTGGCTATAGTTTGCTAGCTGGGCGTCCCAATCCTGGTTGCAGAGCCCACACAACTTTTTTATTTTGTAGTGCTCGCTGTACCTTAAACACTTAAGTTGTGCTCTGTGTACACATCTGGCAGCATGGGCCAACGATCTGATCGTAGTCAATTGTGCGACAGGGTTCCTAGATATCAGAGTTGTAAGGACTATTTGGTGTGTGGGGGAGGCTGCCCATTGACCTCGAGGCTTTACTTTTCAGCCATCCTCAGACCACTGTGGCAGATACTTAATCAAAATTTACTGTATCAACATTAGAGGTATGCTTTTAATGAGCAAAATGATGCAAAAAATGCTTTGAACTCAAAAAATCATCTTATTTGTTACTTAATAATGCAGCATTTTTGCATACTATATTTTGAGTTTTTTAATGGATTCATCAGAAAGAGGTATTAAGTTCAATGAAGTGAATTTGGGCAATTCACACAAAGTATAGAAAATCAGATGGACTGGATATATAATGCGATTTGGAGATGACCGCTGGTCTAGAGCCATTACCAACTGGATCCCACGGGGCATCAAAATATCACATGGCCACCCATCTACAAGATGGTCAGACTTTTTCGTCAAAACCCTGAATGAACGGTTTGAGGCTCTTCGTATCCCTGAAGCAAGAATATGCCATTGGGCTACACTGGCATGTGATAGGGTCAAATGGAGACGTTACCGGTGCCTGCTTGAGCAAATCGACGAATAACGGGATGTCGAGTGATCAAGTGATCAAGTGACGATCTAAAAGTTGAGTTTGTTAATGCCTTCTTACTTTAGGATTCAGGTGGGTGTTCTTAATAAACAAAATTATTGTTTATATTATTTTCATGTTGCTTTTTAGAATTAAATATGCATGAAAAGAAATTTGTTTCTTATCACCTAGGCATCTGTCATAATGTAGGGTTTAGGTTACTCTTTTTTTTTTTTTTTTTTTTTTTTGGGTCACACCTGGCGATGCTCAGGGGTTTCTCCTGACTCTGCACTCAGGAATTACTCCTGGTGGTGCTCGGGGACCATATGGGATGGTGGGGATTGAAACCAGGCCGGCACAGGCCAGCCGCGTGCGCAAACACCCTATCTGCTGGGCTATCGGCTCCGGCCCTGGGTTTAGGTTATTCTTGTCTGGAAATATCTTGAACTTTAATGCATTCACAATGCTATTTATCTATAGCTGGAACAAACAATGTAAAAAAATTTATTTTCCAGGAGTTTGAAGCTTTTTAGCATTAAATTTTCCTCCCTAGTAACTTAGAATATGTGTCTGCCAACTTCCCTTTTCTCCTATACATAAAGCAGTATGATACAATGACCTGAATTCAAACCATTTAGCCATCTAACTTCATAAGTTTTGAATCATTTACAGAAAAGACTACCTAAAAATGCAATTCCACATAGAAGGAATTAAAGTAGAATTGACGTTTGTTATTGTCAAGATCGTTAGACTTTGAGTCTAGTATGAAAGAACCACTTTCGTACTTTGTTATGTTTCTACCACTCTGTTGGTTTCGGGCCACACCTGTTTATGCTCAGAGTCCACTCAGTATGTGTGTGTGAAGCAACTTACCTGCTGGACTACCTCTCTGGGTCTATTTCTATTCTTTGTGCCTCTTCTCCTCAATTTTTAAATATGAATTTTAAAATATGAATTTTTCCTTTTATCTGTCTTTTTTAAAAATTTTTTATTATACCACAATGAGTTATACAGTTACAAAAGTGTTCATATTTAGTTTTCGATCAGACAGTGTTCCAGCACCCATCCCTCCAGCAGTGCCCATTTCCCACCACCAATGTCCCCTTCAGAGATCATTTCTATAGTTCATTAAAATATGAATTGTATAGTTTAAGAAGGCCCCCAAGTGAGGTTTTATCTTTTGACTCTGATGATAAAAAATTTTGATTCCGCTGGTGTGGATATGTGGAGAAAGGGACTCTCATCCATTGTTGGTAGGAATGTCGACTAGTACAGCCTTTTTTGGAAAACAGTATGGGCATTCCTCCAAAGACTAGAAATTGAGCTCCAATTTGACCCAGCTCATACCACTCCTGGGAATATACCTGGGAAGGCAAAAAAAACACAGCGGAAACACCATCTACACTTCTATTTTCATAGCAGCACTATTCACAATAGCCATAATCTGGAAAGAACCAGTGTGCCCGAGAACTGATGACTGGATACAGAAACTTTGGTACATCTACACAATGGAATACTATGCAGCCGTTAGGAAAAATGAAGTTATGAAATTTGCTTATAAATGGATGGACATGGAAAGGATCATGTTGAGTGAAATTAGCCAGAAGGAAAAGGACAGATATAGAAGGACTGCATTTATCTGCATGATATATATATATATATATATATATATATATCACTGTCTCCCGTTCATCATCGATTTGCTCGGCGGGCCCCAGTAACATCTCCATATGTCCTGTTCATCAAGTGGGCCCAAGGGCACTGTTGCTCCAGTAACATAAAGAGCCTCAAACCATTCCATCAGGTCATGGGAATGAGGTCTATAATTGTTACTGGTATCTGGCATATCAAATACGACACGGGTAGCTTGCCAGGCTCTGCCGTGCGGGTAGCATACTTTGTAGTCATCTCAAAATAGCATTTATTGTGAACCGCATGGCCGCAGCGCGCGGGTGGGTTAGGCGGCTGCGGGTGGGTCGCGGGGGGTCCGAGTGGAAAATGGAAGTCCTATGGAGTGGGGACCTATATATATATGAGTTTGTGTGTGTGTGTGTTTTGATACCAAAATCCAAGGTCAGGCAAAACATGAATCAGGAGGTCTTGTCAACTGGTGGAATCTACCACAAACGTGTGGGATTCAGATTAAATAAGACAGAGAAGGGAACAGTGTGCTAATAATCGTCGAAAATGATACCAGCCTAGAACTGAACATTGGATGTAGGCAAAAAAGATACACATGATAAGCTCAAATGTATATATTGCAAGCGACAATGTGTAATAGAGGGAAGAGAGAGAGAGAGGAGAGAGGAAAGGAGGGAGGGAGAAAAAAGAGATAAAGAACCTGTCATGGAGGCAGGCTAGGGGAGGGGAAGGGAATTTGGGACATGGGTGGTGGGAAATGGGTACTAGTGAAGGGATAGGTGCTGGAACACTGTATGACCAAAACCCAAACATGAACATCTTTTTTAATTTCAAAAAATTATTTTTTATTTTTTTTTCATTTTTACTTATTTGTTTGTTTATTTGTTTAACTATCTATCTATTTATTTATTTATTTTAGCAATTACAAAAATGTCCATGTTTGGGTTTCGCCATACAGTAAGTTTTCTTTTCTTTTCTTTTCTTTTCTTTTCTTTTTTCTTTTTCTTTTTTTTTTTTTTTTTTTTTTTGGGTCACATCCAGCAATGCTCAGGGTTACTCCTGGCACTGTGCACAGGAATTATTCCTGCCGGTGCTTGGGCGACTATACAGGATGCCAGGGATCGAACCCCAGGTCGGCTGCATGCAGGGCAAATGCCCTACCCACTGTGCTATCGCCCCCAGCTCCACATGAACATCTTTGTAACTATATATTTATTTTTAAAAATAACAAAATATTTTTTAAAAAAGTGACACTATCAAGAAAGATAAAGAAAAATCATAGAAGTAAATTCTATTTGTGCAATTTATATATTTGAGAGAATTGTTTCCTGAACTCAAACTTTATATTGAAAAGACAAATAAACCTATTTAAATGAGCCTAGATCTAAATAGACACTTCTCCAAAGAAGATGTACAAAAATACATACAAAAGAATAAATCTTACACAGAATTAATGTATTTTGTGAAATTTGATCACTTGATCACTTGATCACTTGAATCCCGTTATTCATCGATTTGCTTGAGCAGGTGCCAGTAACATTTCCATTGGACCCTATCACGTGCCAGTGTAGCCCAATGGCATCTGGTTGATTCAGGAATATGAAGAGCCTCAAACCGTTCCTTCAGGGTCTTAACAAGGAAGTCTGACCATCTTGTAGGTGGGCAGCCACATGACCTTTGACATCAGTGGAATCCAGTCCATAACGGCTCTAGTTCAGCGGTTGTTTCCAAATTGAATTACATGTCCAGCCCATCTGATTTTCGATGCCTTGGGGAAACGAGACAGTATTCCTGATTCTGGAATAGCGATGGAGGTCAGAACTCCGATTCCTTCTCTCACTTGAGTTAGGCGTTATATTCCAAGCATAGCTCTTTTGATTCCTCTCTGGGAGACCCGAATAGCATTCTCATCCTGCTTTCATAGGGCCCAGGTCTCTGAGGCTTATGTTAATGCAGGGAAAACAGTGGAGTCAAAGAGATATGCCTGGAGCTGGAGGTTCTTTGTCCTTTTAGTATTTCTTCGATGCCTTTGAAGTCACTCCATGCCTTTCTCTTCCTCCTGCACAACTCAGGTTTTAGATTGTTCATCATGTTGACTTCTCTACCTAGGTACACATAACTGCTGCTTTCAGATATGTCTGTTCTATTGAGAGTGAATGGGGCCTCTGGAACTAGTTCATTTTTTATAAACAAAGTTTTCTTTAGATTCAGCTGAGGACCTATCTTTCCACATTCTCGGTTAAAGTCAGCCAGCATTTGTGCCGCTTGGCTAATGTTTGGTGTTATTAGAACGATGTCATCCACAAAGCGGAGGTGGTATAGTTGCCGACCATCTATCTTCACTCCCATTCCTTTCCATTCTAATTTTCGCATGATGTTCTTGAGGGTGGCGCTGAAGAGTTTCGTGAAATGGTATCACCCTGTCGAACCCCTCTTTAGACATCAATGATCACTTCCTTGTAGAATGGTGAGATCCTGGTGGTGAATTTGTGCAATTTATATATGATAATGCAGTTGTATCTCCTAGAACTTAGAAAATTGCTTAAATATATAAAAAATTGACATTTGCTTTGCATGCAGGTGACCTGGCTTAAATCTCTACATCCTCTATGGTCCCCTGAACATGTAAGGAGTCATTCCTGAGTGTAGAGCCAAGAGTTTTCTCCAAACATCTCTGGATGGTGCCCCAAACCAAAACAAACAGAAAATCACATGTGTAGCCTGTGCACTGTCAGGAGTGGTTTCTGAGCACCTCCATTGTGGCCCAGATCCTCTAGCCCTCAGGAAAAAATAATGTTTATCTTTTGAGTAACTTAGAATTACTACAGATCTTCTTATCATCTTTGATGCCCACTCCGTTCTGTCCAACTATGGTCTCTTAACTTCACTTCTTCATTTTTGTTTCAGTGATGCCTCTAAGTTGTAATTTATGCTTAGATATTGATAAACTTAAGTATAAGAGTGTTTCCATACCCATTCCTGTATTGTATTTGTTATGTTTTGATATATTATTTTCCTGACTGATATTTTGAGTTAATAGTTGTTGCTAACAAAATGTCTCCCTTATGATCCCTTCATCTTTAGCTTTTGATATAATGTGTTCTCTCAGAAGGAGTTGATATAATTTAGGCTTTATGGCAAGATATCGTATAGATGAAATTATAACTAAGCATATTTTGGAGAGTTCTAACATAAATTTTTCTGATTTAGTTATTCCAAGCTTATACAGCAAGCAAAGTCTACTCATTTATTTTCCTACAAAACAAAAAACCAGACAGAATGGCAATTTTGTTATTATGTTTAAACCACCTTGGGGAATGTTCTCAGTAGGTTTAATAGGTTTCTAGTCACTGTCATCAACTAATAGACAGGTGATTGGGGCCTCCCACAAGCCTCCTATATAATGACCTAATGTTTCTACCAGAAATATGAAACATATATGAGAGCTTGTGTAGCACAATACATTTATTATCTAACCTTGCTAAAGTATTGCACAAATACATTATTAAAATTGATGCTATTTATTAAGGTACTAAGGAATTTTGATTGCATTTATTTTTTATATGAATAGAGAATAGGCTAATGGACAACCGAATTTTTATCATTTTTATATTTGTTCTCAGGACTGT
>JAJIBD010010375.1:0-51102 GCA_021461705.1 Cryptotis parvus | reverse complement strand
CCCGGCATCCCATATGGTCCCCGAGCACCGCCAGGAGTAATTCCTGAGTGCAGAACCAGGAGAAACCCCTGAGCATTGCTGGGTGTGACCCAAAAAAAAAAAAAAAAAAAAAGAAATGAATGAAACTATAAGCAATCTCACAATATTAGAATTATCACAAAGAATGATGATGCAATTAATTAAAAACTTGGATAAAATGAGCCCATTCCTTGAAATTACCCAAAATTGAGCAAAATAAAATAGGTAACTAAGGAATCCCATGTATTTTTTTCCCAGCAGTTTCTATTTTGGACTTGTTCACATTCCAAGTCTGGGTGTATAATTTTTCTTCTTAGTGGCACTCAATTATTTATTGTATTAACTAAATTTTACCCCTGATAATTTACTTTATACACACAAAATATTTTCTAATAAGATAACTTTAAAGAACCAAATACAAATTTTAGAACTGAAAAACCCAATATTTGAAATGTGAAATTCTTAATATAGATAACAAAGCCATAAGAATTGAGGATAACATGGTAAGAATCAAGAAACTTGAAATGAGTTTCGATCATTATTCTCCTCACTGCTCACATGTAATGCTTCTTAGGTATCTTACTACTTCCAGTGGGATTTATTTTCCTCTTATAGAAGTCCCTTACTCTTTATTAGAGGGTTGGTTTGGTGATGATGAACTTCTTTAACTGCTGTTTGTCTGGATATTATTCTTTTTCATTGGGAGGAGAGAGGATTCTCTCTACCCAGTGGTACATGGGGGAACCATGTCATGCTGGGAATCAGACCATGGACCTTTGAGGGCAGGCATGTACTCCTGCCCTTTGAGTGATCTCTTTGGCCATAACTGTTCCTAACTGGTTCTGCTTTTAAATGTGAGTGATGTCTTATGTGGGGAGAGCATTTGTGGTTGTTGTTTCCCTGAACTGTGGTGACCCACATGCAAGGTAAGCAGGTGAGCACCTGAGCTTTTTTTTATGTTTTATTATACCACTGTGAGATACACAATTACAAAGATGTTCATAAGATGTTCATATTTGGGTTTCGGTCATACAGTGCCCCAGCGCCCATCCCTCCACCAGTGCCCATCTCCCACCACCAATGTCCCTGATTCCCTCCCCCTCCCCCAGCCCGCCTCCATGGCAGGTTCTTTCTTTCTCGCTATCTCTCTCTCTTCCCCCCTCCACACTGTGGATCACAATACACACGTCAAAATAAATGTCATGTGTATCTTTCTGCCTGCATTCAATGCTCAGTTCTAGGTGACACATTTTATTTTATGATGATGAATTTAAGAAGTTAGAGGTGTGATTGAAGTTTTGAAAATTAGTACTCAACCTAGAACGGAGCATTCACTGTATCACTATCTTCGCGTTCAACATCGATTTGCTCGAGCGGGCACCTGAGCTTTTGTACTATTTCTATTTTTCCAGAGTATGCCCTCTTCAGTGGTCTGAGGAGTTTCTAAAGGGAAATTTGTTGATAGTATTGTGGAGATTGCCTTATATGTGAGTCCTTGCTTTTCTCTTGCTACCTTAAGGATTCTGTCTGTCTGGCTGGCTCTCTCTCCCCTCCCTAATTTAGTTATAATGAGTTTTGTTATGCATATGCTTGAGTTTTTTTATTTGTTTGTGGCTTTCTGAGCTTTCTGAATATGGGTATCTAATTTCTTTTCCAGCTGGTAAAAGTTCTTAGTTATTATTAACTATAATAAGAACTTTTCCTTTTCCTCCTTTCGTCGTTTCACCAGAATATTATTTCCTTTCTTCTTTCCTGGAATGTCACTAAATGTTGTTACTTGATACTATCCCATATAACTCTTATGTAATGTTGCTTTTCATTGTTTACTATTTCTAATAGTCCTTTGAGTTAGTTTCTATTTCTTTACTTTGGGGGGCTCTCGTTTAACTTTCAGTTTCTTCCATTCTGTTGTGTCCCTCTAATGTATAAAAATATTAGCTGCAATTTTTAATCCTATAACTTCTGTTTTGTCTTTTTCTCAAATGTTCTCTAATAGTTTTCCTATCTTTGTTAAAGTTATCTTCAACACAACTTATTTCAGTGAGCATCATTAGAAAGACATTGAAGTCTTTAGATAGCTTGCATAGCTCTTTCATTTTAGGAGTTCTTTCCAGACTATTGTCTCCGTGCATTAATGTGTGTTTCTTTGCTCCCCCATTATAGCTGTTGCTCTATGAGGGTCAAGGCAGAGTTTGGGGCCTAGTTGTATGGGCTTGAAGGCAACCTCAGAATTCACAATCCTGGAAGCTTGGTCTCTCTGTAGCTGAGCCTGAATAGTCCTAGCAGTGACAGGAAGTCCACAGTCATGAGTGCCTGGCCCTGGCTACAGCACTTAGGTTGAATATGTCTGGCAATGACCCAGGCACTGAGTTTGAGTGGGTCTGGGAAGTAACCAAGAACTTGAAAATGTGAGTGCCTTAGAGAACCTGTGAGTCAAGTTTTGATGCTGTTGGGGAGCCGCTGGGGTCCCCAACGATATCAGGAAACGAGTTCCCTTCCACCTCTGAAGCCGGTGGGGGAATGGATGAAAACTCAGGAGTCCAGCACAGTTTTAAAATGCTTTACTCTCACAGGTTCCGGTATATAATCCAGTAATAGGAAAACCTGGACCCAGCTGGTTCCTAGCTGGGTGCTAGCCACGTGAAGGTTTAGAATCCTAGGTCAAGATGGCAGCTACCACGTGTTAAGGCCTAACAGGGAGAGAATGGAGAAGTGAAGAGGAGAGGCAGAGAGAGCAAAGAGAAGCCAAAATGGCCAAAAGCACTTTCTCCTTACGCTTAGCTTATTTTATAGATAGAAGCCTGCCAAAATCTTCCAGCCCAGCCCATCATGGACTGAGCTATCCAGAGGTGAAGCCAGGTAAATGACCCTATTGAAATGCAGATCTTCAGGTAGATCCCTATGGCTCAAGCTTCACAAATGCCAGAGCTGACTCCCCTAGCCCAGCGGGTAGGGCGTTTGCCTTGCACGTGGCCGGCCTGTGCCAGCCGGGGTCCCCGAGCACTGCCAGGAGTAATTCCTGAGTGCAGAGCCAGCAGTAACCTCTGAGCATTGCCGGTGTGACCCAAAAAGGAAAAAAAAAAATTTCCCTAGCAGAGTGGGGAGGGACTGCATCTCTGAACCAGAAAGCAGTTTAGAATGTAATTTGTAGAAATGGCATTAATACTTCTTACCATGAATATATAGTCAGCTGATTCCAGACTCTAGGTCTCACTAAGGTCCAAAATCAATCAGAATAATTCACTTTGGCACTGTCTTTAGAATCAGAGATACGTTAGTTTGCCTGGAGGCACACTGGCTTTCTTTTTTTTTCTTTTTCTTTTTTTTTTTTTGCTTTTTTTTTGGGTCACACCCGCCATGCTCAGGGTTTTTCCTGGCTCTGCACTCAGGAATTACTCCTGGTGGTGACCATATGGGATGCCGAGGATCGAACCCGGGCAGCATGGGCCGGCCACGTGCAAGGCAAACACCTACCCGCTGGGCTATCGCTCTGGCCTGGCATTTTTGAACTAGGAGAACTGATTACATTACGGTAGATCCAACGTGGCCAATCTCTTGGAATATCTACATGTATGTCCATCAAGGGGACCCAGGGGAGCAGGAAGAGTATAAAACTAGGGCAAGCAAGATACATAATATTCATGATAAAAAATATTCATGCCATATAAAATTATGAATTCTGCCCAAACTCCCATGTGTCTGCTCCATAGATTCCCTAAAGGCAGGGAGTAGCTCTTCACATAAGTTAAGAGTAGCCAGAGCCTAAGGCTTATCAGGGCATGTCACCCAACAGGATGCAGTGGGGAAGCAGCCAGGATCTTAAAGTTGCCAGTGCCTAACAGCCGTGAGGCTGCCTTAATCATATAGGCCTGGGCACTGGCTGGGGCCCAGGTGCCAGGTGTTGTTTAGAGACTGGGACCTTGGTCTTTTCTGGGCTTGGACTGTTGGGCCTGGCAGGGAACAGATTCGGCTGGCTCAGAGCTGGCGAGAGCACAGCACGCAGTGGGTGCTCCCAACTGCTTTGGGATGGTTCCTGGAGGTTCCTTTCTCCAAGGGGGTGGCTTGCTTACTAGCAGTCTGGTGGATTGAGTCTGTCGGTTGTAGTATGCACTCTTGCTAGCAATTTTTTTGCCCCTAGCTGCTTGCTAGGAGTGAGTGTAGCTCTCTCAGGGACATTCCTGTGGGGTCTGTTACTATGGAGTGTGAGCACCAACACAACCTCCAGCAGCCCTGCTTTCAGCATGGTATAATACAGAAGTCAGCAAGATGGCACTCGTCAATGACTCTGATGCCTGCATATGCTCTATAGTTTCTTGCTTCCTGTTCCGATACTATAAGTACAGGACTGAAGGATCGAAATACTAGGTGTTTAACATCCTTCCCTTGGCTATATGTTCTAAACTTTTGAGAAATAGTCTTGATTGTAGCTTGTTGTCCATGGTGGGGTTTCCTTCTTAGCATGGTTGTCTTTCTGTTTCCAATCAGGAAAGGTGCTCTGTTTTTCTGTTGCTGTGAAATCTTTGCTCACGGAGGACAGGGCATATACTTTGCGTGCAGTGCAGGAGTACCGAGTTTGGTTACTGGTAGCACACGGTCCCCTAAGCATCTCGGGTGATGACCCCAATTACCAAACTTAAAGTAGCTCTCAACACTATAGGGTATGGTTCTAAAATAAGCAAATAAACAAACCAACAAGGAAAAAGATGAGATTGGTAGCTCAATGGGCTGAGCACATGCTTTGCTTGCAGGAGGCCTGGTTTAAATCCCTAGTACCACATGGTCCCCTGAGCACTGCTGAGAGTAATCCCTAGCACTTTGCCAGAGTAACACCTAAGTACTCCCTGATATGGCTCAAACAAAAATAAAATAAAATAAAAACAGTGAACAACAAAACTTTGTTCATGAGGACTTGAAGTCAGTATATAAGTGGATTATCACTGTATTACTGTCTTCCCATTCATCATCGATTTGCTTCGAGCAGGCACCAGTAACATCTCCATATGTCCTGTCTCATGCAAGTAAAGCTCAAGGGCACCTGCTTGCTCCAGGAATATAAAGAGCCTCAAACCATTCCATCAGGTCATGGGAATGAGGTCTATAATTGTTACTGGTATTTGGCATATCAAATACGACACGGGTAGCTTGCCAGGCTCTGCCGTGCGGGTAGCATACTATTGTAGTCATCTCTAAATCCAGACTTTATGATCTTGATGAGCCGGGCTGTGATAGGCTGGTCTACTGGGTGGAGTTCTGACAAGGGGGAAAGTCGGATGTGGAAAATGGAGGCCCTCACGGAGTGAGGGTTGTCTGGCTTGTTGCGAGGCTCTGCTGGGGTGGCGGGCCAGGGCTAGAACCCGCCATCCCTCCCGGGTGCCTCGTGAGCTGCTGGGCACAGGGAGAGCCAGTAGCAGCTCTCCCTGTTGAGAGAGGAGAAAACTTTCATTAATCCAGCTCATAAGTGGATTATCTTCCCGTTAATCATCTATTTGCTAGAGCGGGCACCAGTAATATCTCCATATGTCCTGTCTCATGCTAGTAGAACCCAAAGGCATCCGCTTGCTCCAGGAACATAAAGAGCCTCAAACCATTAAAGTGGATTAATGAAAGTTTTGGGATAGATTTCCTATGATTGCAGGAGAAGATAAATGCAAGTTTGACCACTTAGATCTCTCTCTCTCTCTCTCTCTCTCTCTCTCTCTCTCTTTTATTTTAGAAAATAGACTGAAAATAAGGAGGAAAAAGAAAAGAAATCCTGTTTTCAGTTATTATTATGAGGATAGTGAAACTTGGCTATGACCAAGTGTTGGAGAACATGGCTGCCCAGACTCTGCATCTTGCCTGGCGTTACCCCCTGCAGGCCACTTTGTACATAGGGCAGGAAAACATTTGCATCTGTGACTCTATGTGGCAGAACATCTTACCATGTATTCTGTGTTAGCTGGTATAAATATTTTGTCTCATGCTACCATGATCTTCATGGAACTGGAGAAATCTTACCATTATTTTTATCTGACTGCTGAATCTCTAATATAGTTATAGTTAGATCAGAGAGAAATGCTGTTTGCCTCCTAGCAAGCAAGCAAGAGTGGCTCTCTAATTTATTTGCATGACATAAATATATCAGGTGGTTTTACCAAAAGTGGAAATTACCCAAACATGTGGGTGTCAGAGTTTAGATAAGACAGAGAAGGGAACATGTGTGAATAAGTGTCGAAAGGGCTGATACCAACATAGAACTGAGCATTAAATACAGGCAAAAAAATGCACATGATGGCTTCTAAGGGTATGTAAGTGCAACCCACAATGTGTAGGAGAAGGAAGGGAGAGAGAGGGAGAGAGAAAAGGATAAAGAACCTGCCATTTAGGCAGGCTATGGGAGGGGGGAGGGAATTGGGGACATTGGTGGTGGGAAACGGGCACTGGTGGAGGGCAAGGTGCTGGAATACTATGTGACCGAAACCTCCAAACATGAACAACGTTGTAATTGTATATCTCACGGTATACAATTAATATAATAAAATGTTTAATTATAAAAAAAATAAAAAGCAGTTAACCTTAAAAAAAGAGTGGCTCTCTAATAAGACAAAACAGCTGTGAAATAAAGACAAGGATCTCATGGGGCTCGGAGAAATATATACCTCACTGTAGAATATCTATCGACAGATACATGCCATTGGTATTAGCTCTATGACACAGTTCATCTCTGATGCCCTCCCCACTCTGCATAGGGCCTACAGGGAAACTTCAAAGGCAGACCTTGGCAGGGGCGTATTAACAGGGACCAGGGGAGGTCCTGGGAGAAGCAAACCTAAAATAATTGGTCTTGACTGCCAGTTGAACTGCTAATTCTTTGATGTGGGCTAGGTCAGGGCTGAAGAGGTATGAAAGTAGCAGCTCTCTTCCTCTTCTCTCTCTGCCTGTGTTCTCTGCCTCTGCTCTCCTCTCTGTTCTCTGCCCCATGGTTGACCTAAACATGTGGTAGCAGGCATCTTGGCTAAGATTCTAGACCTACATGTACCAGGGCCCAGCTAGGAACCTAATGTTTGGGGGTTTCCTATTATAGAATTGTATACCAGAACCTGTGTGAGTAAAAGCCTTTTGAAACTTTGCTGGATTCACAAGTCTTTCTCTGTCTGCGCCACCAATCCCCTGGAGCAGAAGGGGATCGCTACCCTGCTCCTCTATTTTGTTGGGAGCCCAGTATTCTCTGACAACCAAGGTTACAAGCCCTCAACAGGTGGTCACGGTTCTTCAGCATCAACATTACTTGGTGCCTAGAAATAAGTAAGGTGAAGTAAGGTGGAGCTTTAAGGGAATTTTATTAGGTAGCAAAATAAAGCAAAATAAATAAAAAAAAGCCAAAAGGCCAGAGACAAAGGATCTTGTCACTTGTCACTTGTCTTCCTGTTGTTCATCGATTTTTCTTGAGTGGGCACCAGTAACATTTCCATTTGTTGGGAATGAGGTCCATTATTGTTACTGTTTTTGGCATAGTGAATATACCACGGGTAGCTTGCAAGGCTCTGCCATGGCTCTGGATTCATCCCAGGGGGCCCAGTCTTTTCCTGTGTCAGACCATCAACCATCCAGGGCCCACGGGGCAGAGCCCTGGGTGTAGAGAATGCACATAAGGGATACTAGAAGAAATTATAATAACCTGGAAGCTTGAGGCTGAATGACTGGAGTAAGATAATGACAAGAATGAAAATAAACTGGGAGCTTTTAAAAACGTTTTATTTATTTATTTTTTCTTTATGGGTCGCACCTGGTGATGCTCAGGGGTTACTCCTGGCTCTTCACTCAGGAATTACTCCTAGTTGTGCTCTGGTGACCATATGGGATGCCGGATATGGAACCCTGGTAGCTGAGTGCAAGGCAAATCCCTGACACTCTGTGCTATCGCCTTGACCCCACATGGGGGGTTGTGAAAACTGAATGTGACTAAAAAGATAAAAGTAGTTGTAAGACATTTTTATAATTCAATTTTCCCCCTTATGAAGCCAGAAAAAGCATTTATTTACTTTGATTCTCTACAGAGTGGCCGTTCCTGGGTTGGCACACTACACTTCAATGATTGTGTGTACATGCATGTCTGTGTTACTTTTGTTCTCATGATCAAAACAGCATTCCTATGAGATCCCATATAAGTCTAAATAACAGACTAAATAAGCAAATAAGCAAAGAAATAATTATCACATGTAAATTCTATATGAAAACATTTCAGCCTACCTAGAAAATAAGCTATCAAGACATACACGCCCACTGACATAAACCCAAATACAAGTGAGCCGGTTTTGAAGGAAGAGTCACCTAGCATTGTGAGAACTGGGTTTGTTTCCTGCCCTCATAGGGTCGTCAACCACCACTGGGAGTAGCCCTGGTGACCCCCAAACAACACCAGGTGTGTCCCCCACAAACAACTAATAAAAACAAACAAAAACACAGTCGCTGATAGATTCTTCTAATAAAAATAGTTTACACGAGAGTAAAATTATCTTGAAAAGTGGTACTAGGTAAACTTTTGATAAACCAGGGACATCTACATAACACTGACTTCTATATAGACTTAGAAGATTAAGAGCACAGGGAGACAGTAAGTGTAGTCCAAGGCATTGTAATGGAAATTAGAGAGTTCTGGAGTATTTGTTTCCAAATGACATATCTTTAACTGTGAAGATAGTCTGTTAAATGGGAATTGATGTAGTCATGTGACTTAGGTGACAGTAGGTCTAATACCTAGTCCTTTAGGCACTTGAATTCCTCAAAATGAACTTGGCAATTCTTGGGAAATACTTCGGAAAGGTGATAAGCTCCTTGGGTTCATCAACCTACTCCTAAATCAGCAATCTAAGGGCTATGAGGAAAGTGAAGTTTATGGCATAATAAATGCAACCGACAAGCAGCTCTCGAGCACGTTCTGGGCAGGTTTTGTTTTATTTCAGTTCCGAGGCAGGAAACGCAGTCTCCTTTGCTCTGTTGGTGGAGTTAAATTCCACCCAAGAGAAGCCTTGAATTTGCAATATTGTCCCAGGCTCCAGTTGACATAGGACATTTAATTTATCTAAATAAATCTGTGATTTCTTTCTCATCCCTGGTTAGAGAACAGATACACTGATCACCTAGCAGTTACAGTTAGTAACAACAGCAGAAGAGTCCTGTGATGACTGACTCCAAATTCCACACACCTATTAATTATTTCTTTATTTTTCCATGCTCCTGGTTTCCAGGAGAATGTGACCAGGAGTTCAAGAGGGCACTAGATATTTTCTTTCTTTTTTTTTTTTTTTTTTTAAGGCGAACACTGAATTCATTTAAATATAGAATCCAGGCATTTACATAGCCTTCTATAGTTTCCATTTTATTTTATTTTATTTTAATTTTTTTGCTTTTTTGGGTCACACCCATCAATGCTTAGGGATAACTCCTGGTTCTGCACTCAAGATTTACTCCTGGCGGTGCTTAGGGGACCATATGGGATGCTGGGGATCAAACCTGGGTTGGTCGCATGCAAGGTAAACACCCTACCAGCTGTGCTATCACTCCGGCCCCAGTTTTCATTTTATAATTATAATTCACAGTGTTAAGTATTTGCTTTGACAATGTCATAATAATAATAACAATAACAATAATAATAATAATAATAATATAAAAATTAAAAAGTGTGGGGTCAAACATGTGTTAATTTCTTTATCTTTTATATTAGGAGCTAACAGATAATACTTAAAGCTGAAGTATATAGTTTATAAAAGCTTAAGAAACTCAATTGCTTAATGTTTTTCATATTTTCTATGAACTATTTTTGCCATTTCATTTTTTAAATTAATTTTATTTTTATTATTTTTTAATTGAATCACTGTGATGCAATTACAAAGTTGTTCATGATTGGGTTTCAGTCATAGAATGTGTACATTTCCCACCAGTGTACATTTTCCACCACCAATTCCTCAGTTTCCCTCTCACCCCCCACTCCCTCTCTCTCTCTCTCTCTCTCTCTCACCCTTTCTCCCCTTAGGGGAATTATGGTTTGTAGTGCCGGTACTGAGAAGTTATCCTGTATAACATGAATGAAGGTAAAGACCTTCTTTCAATACTCAGTTCTTGTCCATAATAGTCATTTCCAACTATCATTGTCATAATGGTCCCTTCTTTATCCTCACTGCCCACCCCCCCCAACCTGTGGCAAGTTTCTGTCCATGGGCGCGTCCTCCTGGCCCTTGTTTCTACTGTGGTGGGTATTAGTCTCATTACTTTTTTTTTTAATATCCCACAGATAAGGGCAATAATCCTATGTCTGTCTGTCTCCTTTTTGACTCATTTCACTCCAGTGACATAAACTTGGTGGAGAAGAAAACAAGGTGAGGGAAGACAAAGTTCTTCTAACATTACTTATTAAACTTTGGAACTTGCAGAAAAAATAATCTAAAGACTAAATCTTTGAAGGTGGGCCCATACATAAGAAGTGAAAACGCTTTTTAAAAACAATTGTCCACAAAAGTAATCACGAAGTAGGAAGAGGTTTTCTGTACATTTTTAATTTAAGGTAACCTATCACTGAATTCAGTGGGCGAAAGTATTCACAACACACATGCCTGGGATTGACAAGGTGCTCGGGAGGCTGCTGAGTGCACGCAGGTGACGACAGAGCGTTAATCATTTTCCCAGCCAGGTAGCTTTAGTCACAAGTTCCTGCTAAAAGTGAAATCACCCTCTCTGATTTAAAAACAGCTAATACGTTTTTACTCAGTTCACGGTGCTAATTTCCCTTCTAGGTTAAGCACATGGAAATTTGTTCCGCAATTCTTTTTACGGAGCTATTTCCATTAGCCATTCCCACAAGCTGGAGTTTATCTGATTGTGCGGTAGATGGAAACTTTCCAATAAAATTCAATGGCCGAAGGCTAAGTAAAGTTTACCCTGGCTGTGGTTATGAAGAGGGTAAGTGAATGAATATTTGCTCCTCTGACATTGATTTTCTCTGCACTAGACTTTATATAACGTTAGTAAAATGCAAGAGCATAATCTTGCAATTACAGTTAAACATTTAGATCTGCTTGATGATTGTTTGAAAGTAATCAAGAGCGTAGACCAAGGAATTAAGACACGCAATTAGTCTGTATGCCAAACAAAATTGCTTCAGTTTTCTCTTGAGAAAGATTATTTTTATTAAGTAAACAGGTTGTTTAGTTAATTGCTTCATTAGTTGAGATGTCTTTGCGCACTGATGGCACATTGGACTATTCAGTAAATAGACTAGAGAAAATTTTATATGAATGAAAAGACAAAGGATTTTGATTATTGGAAATAGCCAAGATAGGGACTAAAAACACCATTTGGAAGGAGAATTCAAATGTAAAATAATTCTGATTCTACTGGAAATACTGTTTACACCTCTGAGTTTCAATTCAGCAGTATGTTTTTCTTGAAATATATTTGAAATTGTCATGTTTTATAAATGAAAAGTGTCAATAATTCAATTATTTTTTTTTCCTGAAAAGAAAATTTGTATTTGGAAATAATGAAGGGATTTTCATTGGAAGAATATTGACTCATTTCTGCCCATTTCAATTTTCTTAACCTTTTATTTAAAAACAAAGATTAGTCTTGTTGAGAATCAGAACATTTATTGGCACATAGCAAACAATGGAAATAGCAGGTTATTTATTTTTATTATGAAGTAATATTAATGGATTTTAGAAGATATTTTCTAGCCATTATATTAATTTTTTTGAGTACTCAGTAAGTTAATGGTGAATCAAAAGGGAGGTAGAAGATAGGGTCTTTACCAGAAAGAATGTTTCTTCTTAATTTTCTCTTCTGTGAATCAAACCTCTTGATTTTGAAGAACTTTAATTAGCATTTTTCTTCTAAGTGTTTCAAAAATGTAGGTAAGACACATTTTTTACAACTCATCATTGTGAAACTTGAATACAACCAAGTATTAATGAATCAGATAGAGGTTAAATACATAACACATAAAATAGAATAAGGTGAATTTTTATCTATTAACAGGATTTTTTTTTTAAAAAAAAGGCTAGTTTGGTGCCTGGGAAGATAGCTTAAAGGGCTAGTGTTCACACTTCGGCTGCGGAGTCCTGGGCTCTATCCCTGGTATGGTCCCTAGGTACCAAAGGTATTCAGTGTCCTGCGATCACACCTGGGCCTCCTGCACGTCAAGCATAGGCTCCAGCTTATTTTCTATCTCTCTGCCCCCAACCATAAAATACTCACTAACCCATTTACCATGACAAGTGACATTTCTTGCTATCAATAATTTTGTTAACAGAAAGATAAAAAAATGTTTACTCATATAATCAGTGTAAGTTGTGTTTCACCATGGAGACATTAAGTCCATGTCTGAGTGATGACAGGTTAAGTCTTCTGTGTTTTTATTTGGTTAATTGAGATCCGTTGCCGTCTATTCCATCCAATCTGAGTGCTACTACTGCTTTATCAGTGTTGTAGATCTCCAGACGTTGTGCAGCCTTGAATGTGACCATTCACTCCAGGAAGTTCAGAAATTTTAATGGGATGATACAGCTGAAGTTAAATTTTTAACTCAGCAATGGCTTTGAGATGTGGATGTGCCTACTGGGGCTTCCGGAAGTGCAGGGAATTGGGGGAGGTAGCCCATCTTGACTCCAAGAAAGCCTGGAGATTTCACATCCAGCAATGCTCAAGGGTTACTCCTGGCTCTGCACTCAGGAATTGAGTCCCCCGCTAGTACTCAGGGGACATTTTGGGATGCCAACGCAGGCAGCTGTGTGCAAGGCAAACGCCCTCCCGCTGTGCTATATCGTTCTGGCCCCAGGGCAGGTTAATTGATGGAGTCTGGATGGGAGCATTGTGGGGATTTTGGAGAGTGGGAGCAAGCGGCCGCCAGGGCTCTGTCTGGGTGGGCACTGGGTTGGCTGGGCACCTCTGCCAAGGTGCCCCAGATTTCTCAGACTTGTATGGGTGTCTGAAAAAATGTTTTTTTGAAGCTTCCGAGATTTATTTATGAGTTTCTGGAGCAAGGTCTGTAGAGGGAGCTCACTTGAACCGAAGTTCAAGACCGCTGCACGGGTTTGTGTGGAATCCTGAATTTGAATCTGTTAAGCTGGATGGTTTTGGCCCAGAGCGTTGCTTAATACTAGAGCCAAGACACCAGCTCTGGTTGCAGTCATCAAAAGTCACTGGAGCTGGAATATCTGCTTTCAAGGTAGCTGGTTCTTGTGCTGGTACCTACCATCTTGCTAGAATCTGTTTGCTTTCTTTTGGCGTGAAAGTTGCTCTTGGGTATGTTCGTGTGTCATGAACTCAGCAGCTACTGGCCTGTGGTTATGGTCAAGGGTATCGTTTGAGGCTGCAATTGAGATGTGACAGGGCGGTCTGTTCTTATTCCCCCCACAAACGCTTCCTCATTAGTCAGTGGGTGACATTGTCTCTAAACAGCGTTCAGTAACCAAACTGAGAGTCTACGTGGTCTCCAGATACTGCTTTTCAGGTCGGACCTTCTCCCCTCTGAAGATGATGGCGCAGGGGTTCACACGGATCACTCGCGTCCTGCAGGGGTGGGCAGGGAGCCAAGGGAGCCTGCGGCCATGTTCCCACCCAATTCTTCCAGGCCCTTAAGCCGGGAAAATTTGCTTTCTACATTGTAGTCGCCAAAATATGTGATAGCGGGACGTTTTATTCACTGCTAAAATAGTGTATAATCACAGACACGCAAGTGAATAAATGAAGGTATTTCTGAAATATTGAAATGTTTAAAATTTAGTATAGTTAGTTTTAAAGTAGGTAAAAATCCACTTTGTTCTTTGATTTTAAAGTGATTAATCATTTTATTTATTTTATGATATATATTTTATTATTATAATATCGTGAGATAGACATTTACAAAGCTGTTCATGATTGGGTTTCAGTCATACAATGTTGCAGCACCCATCCCTTCACTAGTTTACGTTTCCCACCACCAGTGACCCCAGATTTCCTTCCTCCTCCCCCAGGCAGGCTCTCTCTCTCTCTCTCTCTCTCTCTCTCTCTCTCTCTCTCTCTCCCAGCATTGCTTTTATTTTTAATTTTTTGGGTCACATCCTGCAATGCTCAGGGGTTACTCCTGGTTCTGTGCTCAAGAATTACTTCTGGCAGTGCTTGGGGGACCATATAGGTTGCCAGGAATTGAAAAATCCACTTTTGTTTTATTTGAGATATTGACATTTGGGTCGCACCTAGTGGTGCCTCAAGCTCTGTGCTTGGGAGCCATATGCAGGTGTTTGGGGATCAAACCAACATTTGTGCAAGAAAAACCTTAGTTAAAACAAAACAAAACAAAAAGTTTGAAATTATGGCTGGAGAGATAGTACAGCAGGTAGGGTGCTTGCCTTGCACATGGCCGACCCAGATTCTATACCCAGCATCCTACAGGGTCACGTGAGTACTACTAGGAGTAATTCCTGAATGTAGAGACAGAAGTAAACCCTGAGCACTGCTGAGTATGGTCCCAAAACAAAAGAAAATTTAAAAAGAAGTTTAGAACAAATCTAAAAGCATTAATCCCTTGTGCTATTTCCTCTCTCCAACTTTTGCAACACTTTCGCTATCTTCTCTAGCTAATCTGATGTCAAAGAGAAATGGAAATATTAGAGTGCTTGTGCTCCCGCATGATCTTCTGCCCAGGTTTCTTCATTTCCTTTCACGTTTATTGTAGATCGCTTCTCAGTGTTTTCTTGTCTTTTGTCTGCTTTCTCCCAGTGATGCCGGGAGTCTAGGCCACCACACATGCAAGGCAGTGCCCCACCACTAAGCCATATACCACATCCTAAAATAATCCCATTCCCTCCCCCTTTCCCCCCTCTTGTTCCCTTTCTCTTTTCGACAGGGAGGGAGATTCCCAAGCAGTGCTCAGGAGGCCCAGCGGTACTCAGCCTGCTGGCCCAGACGGTTTAGTGCTTGGACCTTTATGCAGTGTGGAGCGTAAACTTGGGGTCTCTGAATGTAAGACACGTGCTCCGCCCTTTGAGGTGTCTCCCCAGCTCCTGCTGTGAGCTTCTTATCTGCAGCCATTTTTCTGATTTTACAGCAAATCCTGGAGAATTAAGCTTTGCCTTAGCTCCTTTCTGTGTTCAGCTCAAATGTGGGCCTCACACCTTTAGTTGCCGGATGTTCTTTCCTCAGACACATGGCCTTGGTGGTGGTGTACAAGTGTAATTCCTTTTCCCAAGTTCAGGCTTGCTCTGCATTAAGCTCTCAACTCAGTACAGATTTAATGAAGGAGTAATTGGGTCTTGCCTTCCACATAACCTTTGCATATACAGATGGTCAGATTTAGGGGCTAGAGAGAGCACAGCAAGCGGGTCGCTTGCCTTAAGTATGGCCAACCCAGGTTTGATCCCCAGCACCTCATATGGTCCCCAGGAGTGATCCTTTAGTGCAGAGCCAGGAGTTAGCTCTGAGCACTGCTGTGCGTGCCTTCAAAAAACAAAACAAAAAACAAAAGAAAGATTTAGTCTCAGTTATATGGGAGGGAAGTTGTGCCAATTAGGGTTCTGTAGGCCGACTGGACACCTGACTGAAATTGGCGTCTTAAGCCAAGGAACACTCATTGCTCACAGCAGTTTAATGTGCACCTGGCCAGAGAACCAGCTAGACACGGTGACTCACAATGGCACCTTTCTCTCACTGTCTCTCTCATTCTCTGTTTCCAGACAATCTTTCTCTTTGAGATTATGTCTCTAGTAGGCTCCAGGATTCCTAGTGTTTCAGAGTCCAGATAAATGGGAGAAAAACTGTCTTTGATTGGTGTTGCAAAAAACTAAATCATGACATTCAGAGTGGACCAACACTGTAAAACTCTTGTGACACTTTTGCTTGTTTATTTATTTTAGGCCACACCTGGTGGTGCTCGGGCTTCCTCCTTGCTCTGTTGCAGGACTTGGGGGAAATTCTGGGGTGCTTATGGGGTGCCAGGGACTGATGTGGGTACATAGTATAAAAAGTAAGCACTCTACCCACTGTACTATTACTATGGTCCTGCTTTCATGAGTTTTTAGGGCCAGAAATAAAGCTTTAAGCAGGCCAGAAGGACCAAGGGTGGACAGAGGTCGATCTCCAAATAAAAAGCAAGGTTGTTGTCATAAGAAAGAAGACTGAATGTCTGATAGTTAAGCAATACCTGTCAGCTGCAAAGGAAAAAAACTTTATTCTCCACATCCCTTCTATTCCCTATCCACAAATAAGAATAAGAGTTCCTAACCTGTCCTCCAATAGGATGTGCACATGGGTACTGTTAAAGAGAAGGCGAGTGAAAGGATGGAAGGAGGGTTGAAGCCAGAATATTAACCAAGGATTCAATCCTAATAGAGACTAATGACTCCCAAGTCTGCTCAATAGTGCAGTTACCTAGGGACAATTCTATTGCCCAGGTTCCTCCTGATAAACATTATATATCAGAATATCTGTGTTGGCAATGCGAAAAAGAAGAGAGGAGAGAGAGAGATTGAGAGAGAGAGAGAGAGAGAAAATAGTGCCTACAATAGAGGCAGGCAGGGTGGGGGGCAGAGAAACTGGGGATATTGATGTTGGGAAATGTGCACTGGTGGAGGGATGGGTTCTGGAACACTGCATAACTGAAACCAATCATGAACAACTTTGTAATTGTCTATCTCACGGTGATATAATATTTTTTTTTAAAAAAAAGAGTAAGTAGTGTTGAGACCCAAAGCTAAAGTACTTTTAGGTTCCCTGATAAATCATGTTATAAGTTTGAGGAATTTGTGGTCAAGAGAGATACCAGGGAAGATTTTAAATAGTTTCAATTATTTCTGAAACTCTGCTATGGCTATAATCTAGCTTGAATAAAACCCCAATAATATAACTCAAAAGAGGAACTGAGTTTGGGGGGAAGGTATTTACGGACTATCCACTGTGAAGCAGATTATGCTCAATTCTCAATATAGATTAGAAAAATGTTTTTACAGAATTTATATAGAAAGAAATGTTCAAGCAAGATAAAGTAAGTTGCCCCAAAGTCCAGCAATGAGTAAAGCAGATCATTCAAGTTGCATGCTACACTGTCTTAGAATAGTACAATGGCAAATATCAGACATGAGTTTTAAGGTAAGCTCAGTTGTTGGGACTTAAACTTATCTAATTCAAGAATAGAGTATTAATCAGCCCTAAGCAGTTCTGACAAGTTGATTAAAGGGGCATAATTTTTATCAATAAAATTGGGTTGGAACATAGGTCCCTTCCTTAGTTTGCATGTTCTCTATGGCTGCTTTCACACTGTAATGACATAGTTTGATAGTTGTGACTACTATAACATATGGCTGATCTATAAGGTCTGCCTGAAACATCACCCAGCACTTCACACAAAATGTTTCTTGGCCTGTGACCTAGCATTAATGCTTTTGTGTGATCAGCAGTTCTGAGAAAAGATAAGATTACTATTATCAGTACAAAGAGATGATCATTGATGTTGCCCTATAAGTAAGATTCTCCAAGTATTAATAAACTTTTATTGAACCTCTACAATCTGCTATTATATATAACTCTGAGCTCAGAGTGTTTTATATATATAGTATTGTGTATATATTATTGTGTGTTTATATATATACACACACTATATATATCAATATGAAACAGAATCATATATATAGTGTTATAAACATAGTATTATATGTATATATTATTGTGTGTGTTTATATATACACACTATATACAATACAAAACAGAATCAAGGATATGTATATATACACACATATATGTACATATTGTACATATATGTACATATTTATTGATTCAAAAGTTCATGAATCAAATGCTTAATGGTCCTCAACAGCCTATTGTGTTGGAGCATGGACCCAATGATGAGCTAAAATAGAATCAAGTGTATGTGTGTGTGTGCATATATACACATATGTATATGTTTATATGCATACATACAATACTCATGTACACATACACATATGTGTACATGTATGCATACATGTACACATATGTGTATGTACGTATATACAGCCACACATGTATTAACTATATATACATACACATATATATGTTAATGTACACACAAACACACACACACACCCTTGATTCTATTTTAGCTCATCATTGTGGGCCCATGATCCAACATAGTAGGCTGTTGGGGACCATTAATCATTTGATTCATGAACTTTTGAATCAATAAATAGGGTAAATGGTAAGCAAAAGGTGTCCAGAGAACCCAAGTATGATGGAATGGGGTCAGGTTGCAAAGGTGAAGTAAAAGGAAATAAAGGGGGCTGGAGCGATAGCACAGCGGGTTGGGCATTTGCCTTGCAAGCGCCCTGCCCAGGTTCGATCCCTGGCATCCCATATGGTCCCCGAGCACTGCCAGGAGTAATTCCTGAGCAAAGAGCCAGGAGTAACCCCTGAGCATCGCTGGGTGTGACCCAAAAAGCAAAAAAAAAAAAAGGGAAATAAAGGCTGCAAGTGGTGAGGTCATTGAGAGGGAGAAGTTGTAGTAAGAGTGAAACAGATCCACTTGATCAAAGTCACCATTGGGGGACTAGACATAAAAGAAAACTATACACATGTCCAGAACAGGTGAATGGAGAAAGAAACCATCTACACAATGGAAGACTACTCAAATGTATGAGAGACAAAATCTCACAATTAGCAGCACGTGGATGCATCTGGAGTGAGTCAGAAGGAGAGGGACAGACTCAGCAAGATCTCTGTCCTATGTGGGACAAAAAGAGACAAGGTAAAGAAAGAAATACTCAAAGGCAACAGAACCAGAGAACAGTCTTTAGGAGGAAACAGGACTATAGTGGGGGATGGAGGGATAGGACGGGTGGGGTGGGGGGGTGGGTGGGGACACCGGACAGGGCAAAGGGAAGCTGACATTGGCGGAAGGTGCTGGGATGTTTCTTTGCATGAAATGTTGTCATCAGTATTGGAGATCGTGGTGCCTAAACGAAAATTGTTTTAAAAAAGGAGAGAACTGTGATCCTGAGCAGTGTTTCGGAGGGATACCTTATTAGACAAAAAACAGAAAAATCTATTTATTTCCTGAAACAGCAACTACTAAAAAGTTCTCTGATGTCTGTGTTATCAAAATCAAGGCTCCTTGGTGAGATTTTCAAGTCATCAATAATTTGTTCTCTCCTAATTCCGTCTTACTTCTCTTTCTTTCCCACGGTCTAGCTCTCATCTCAGCTTTCAGATTGTGATTATCCAGTCTTATTCCCATATCTTATGAGAATGCCTATCTTTTCCTGCTCATCTGTCTACTATTCAGCATACAGCACTGACTTTTTTTTTTGGCTTGGGAGGAGCTTTTTTAAGTCACACTGGGCAAGCTAAAGGGTTACTCCTGGCTCTGCACCCAGGAATTACTCCTGGCAGTGCCAGGAGGACCATATAGGATGCCGAGGATCACATTTGGGTTGGCCACATGCAAGGCAAATACCTTACCTGCTGGACTGTCACTCCAGCTCTGAGCTCTGACTCTTCTGATAGTTTTTTTTTAACTTATCCTATCTATCCTCTGGATTCATCGTAACATCGTAAGTTAGCAAGTATCACATGCTTATAGGCACAAATCAGTGCTGCTTTGGACTATTTTGTGTCATTTCATGGATTAATGCTTTGCAGTCTACCAGTAAAATATAGGTTCCCATTAACAAGGATAAGGTGTTTTTCTTATATCCAATTAACTGCCAAAGTCACAATTTTTAGAAATGTTTCTATACATATTTTATTTTGCTTTTGGGCCATACCTAGCTTGCTCAGAGTTTACTCCTGGTTCTGCACTCAGATATTACTCCTGGTGGGCTTGGGGATTATATGGGATGCTGCGGATCAAACCTGGGTCCGTTGCATGCTAGGCAAACACCCTACCTGCTGTACTACTGCTCTGGCCTCCAGAAACACACTTTATGTGCTCTTAATATTTGAGTGAACACCTAAATGCTTATTGAGAAAATAAGTCAGATGAGTAAGAAGTTGTTAGGTTGAAACAGGAAACATTATTTTCAAAATAAGTTTGGCAATAGAAAATAGTTAGGGGAAATGCTAATAGGATACAGAAAATAAGTAGTGCTTTTTAGGAGAGGCATTCTCAAAAAGTTAAACATTTTGTAGAAAATGAAATGTTTTAAAAATATTAGTAGAGGGCCGGAGCGATAGTCCAGTGGGTAGGGCATTTGCCTTGCACACAGCTGACCTGGTTTGATCCGCAGCAACCCATATGGTCCCCAGGCACTGCCAGGAGTAATACCTGAGTGAAGAGCCAGGAGTAACCTCTGAGCATCGCCGGGTGTGGCCAAAAAGAAAGAAAAGCAAAGCAAAGAAAGAAAGAAAGAAAGAGAGAGAGAGAGAGAGAGAGAGAGAGAGAAGGAAGGAAGGAAAGAAAGAAAGAAAGAAAGAAAGAAAGAAAGAAAGAAAGAAAGAAAGAAAGAAAGAAAGAAAGAAAGAAAGAAAGAAAGAAAGAAAGAAAGAAAGAAAGAAAGAAAGAAAGAAAGAAAGAAAGAAAGAAAGAAAGAAAGAAAGAAAGAAAAAGAAAGAAAGAAAGAGAGAGAGAAGAAATTAGTAGAAACACAAAAGTGGAAAATGTGTTTATTTACTTTTGAGCTTTATCAGCATCAATCTGTTTGGGTTTTTGTTTGTTTGGCTGAGGGCCAGGATAAAGTCAGGGGAAACATGCGTATGGGATTTGAGCTCTACCTCTGAGTTGTATCCTGGCCCTTTGTCCTTGACCAATAAATGATACTGTTCTTGTTTTTTTTTTTTTTAGCATTGTCCAAAAATGTGCACATGTGGTGATCTATGTATTTCAGTTTTTCTTGCTTTTTTCACAAAGCATGCATTTTGTAGTTAGTATTTTTTAACGGGGACGGAGTGTGAATGCTGCTCACAAACAGTGCTCAGGGAGTCTGGCAGGAGTCACTGACAAACCTGGGCAGACCTTGGGCCTGAAGAATTCAGGTCTACCAGGTGGACCTGGGGACACTGTGGCCCTGGGGATCAAACTCAGGGCCTCTGCATGAAAGGGATGCCCCCTTGCCTTGGCACTGTCTCCCTGTATACTATTCCCTGAAGGGAATTCTCCACACTTCACCGTTTTTACATTTTTAACGATGAAAACTGACATCACTATCCATTCCCTCTCTTACTACAAATTCTGATGAACTCCTCCAATTAACCTTTCGTAGACCTCATGTGAGAACTTATTTGGGTTGTATCTCTGGGGAAAGTGTGTTTGGATCCCAAACTACAACCCTACCAACACAAAGATGTTACTGGACCTTTTAAATTTTTCTATGTTAAATGAAGTCAAATTTGATAAGGTTTGGACTACACTTAGAGGAGCTTGGGGAAACTCCTGAGGGTTTGCTCCTGGTGAAGCTCAGGAGATCATATATGGTAACAGGGAGTAAGCCTGTGTCAGTCACATGCAAAGCAAGAGCATTAACCTTTGTATTGTCTCTCTGGGTCCAAACTCATATTTTATCATTATTTTGTTTTGGAGGTTGTTACCTTGTCAATAAGTTTCAAATTTTTGCTGGCTGTTTCTTTGAGTTTCTTTCATACATTACCTATTTATAAACTTTGTCCAATTTTCTTTGGAGGAATTGCAAACATTTTTTGCTGATTCACAATAAGTTTCTGAAATCTTTTTTTTTTTTTTTTTTGCTTTTTTGGGTCATACCTGGTGATGCTCAGGGGCTACTCCTGGCTCTGCACTCAGGAATTACTCCTCGCGGTACTCAGGGGACCATATGGGATGCCGGGGAGCGAACCCGGTTGGCTGCTTGCAAGGCAAATGCCCTACCAGCTGTGCTATAGCTCCGGCCCTGAAATCATTTTTAAAATCAAGAAAATTAACTTAAATTATAACATTGAGTGACTTTTTGCCAAATATTATTATTATCATCTAACTTATTTCTTATTTTGAGAATGTGGAAATGACTTCCAGTTTTTCAAGTCTCTTAGATCTGCACATGTTAAAAAAAGAAAACTGGTAAAATGAAAAATCCAGGAACACTCATAAAACTAGACTTGAGTCTTTAGTCTGGCATGCAAGGAAACTTGAAGTATTACTCCTATACCACAAAAGAAAAGCTAAACAAACTGATAATCGACAACCCTTCTTTAAGGAAACAAAAAACTCCCCCTAAATGGAAATGCAAACTGAGAAAAAAAAGAATTAAAAAAAGAAAAGATATTCATTCTGTGGGATTTACTAAATTCATAATGTGTAGTAGGAATTCAGAAGGCGTGGGAAGTCAGAGTAACCAGCGGACAGTTCTGGGAAAGCATGGTGATGTCATTTGGGAACTTTTAAGACCCGAGTACTTTCGTCTGTTCCTCTTGTGGGAGAGGTCAGTAGTCCGGAACTAAATCATAAGGGGGTGGTATATCCTGCCGTGAACTCTCAGAAAAGACCCTTTTGAATCTCTTCTTGACTAAAAAACAAGGTACGTTGGCAGAATGCCTCAAGCCAGGAGATGGGTGAGATAGTAGTGCTGGGAATAAAATGAAAATAAAGCAAAAGGGAACAGAGAAAAGCTTGGAAAACAGTGAGGACCCAGATGGAGATGGGAGATCAGAATATGAGGCAGGAATTCCCAGTAAGCAATCACATGTCTGCACAGTGTGTGAGAAACAGCAACTATGCAGATAAACAAGAACAACTCGATGTCTCATTTTGCTGAAATCTCAGCAAGATTAATTTTATGTCTAATGAGCAAGAGAACAGTACCGAGTGCAAGTCTCACTTAAAACTTCTCTAAGGGGAAAAAATAAGAAAATAAATAAGAAAATAGCATGCTTAGAACAATCGGTTACCATTTCTAGGATCCAAATAATACATTAAACAGAAGTATAAGCAGCTACCTTTCCTATGATATGCTCCTTGACGTCAATATAAATGTGATTGTAATTTATCAATGGAGAAGTTCATTCTTATGGGCTCAAAGGTTCATTTATTCATCATGTTTAAAATTTATCTGTATTTTATTTTACACTCAGATTTTTAGCGTCAACCAACCTGCTCCATTTTGGTTCTGACATGATTGCCTTGGGGGGGAGGGAAGGACAGTTTCCAGCATAGCAAAGTGCTCCCTCAGCAGTTTCCCTCCTGAACTTTCCAAGATGTTTTATGGCAAGTGTTAAAACAACACACTTGTGACTAACCTTTGTGCTTCTCAGCTGATAACTGCCTGTTTATGCTGATAACCAAGATTAAAGGGGACAGATTCAAACCCTAATCTTGGGCTGTAAATGTTTTCTGGGCACCAAGTTCTGTTCTCTTAAAATAGAAACCTGGCCAAGTGCCTTAACTATCTGTTTCCTTAATATTTCTTGCCTTCATTAGTCACTTAAGTGGTATATATTGAGTTCCTACCATACAACTAACAGTGGGTAGGTCATGGTTTATCAGAAATCAGAAATGGGGTATCAAAGACAGAGCTTGCAGTCTTGATGGGGAATCACGCTTTAAGCGCAGTTAGTTTGAAACAGTTAGTGGAAAAGACAGTTCTGTAGGTTTAAGCCTCAGTGCATGTACAATATATAACTTATGTGTAGGGCTGGAGCAATAGCAAAACAGGTAGGACATTTGCCATGCACGTGGCCAACCTGGATTCTATCCCTGGCATCCCATGTGGTCCCTCGAGCACTACCAGGAGTAATTCCTGAGTGCAGAGCTAGGAGTAATTCCTGAACATCACTGGGTGTGAACCAAAACAAACAACAACAACAACAACAAAACAAACAAACCTGTAATCCATAAGAAAAGATTGTTTGTTAAGTGATATGATGTAGGTTAATTCAAAAATAGGTAAGATGCAGTCTTGGAAATTAAATGAAGAGACAATTAGTTGGGAGGTGATATGAAACAGTTATTTGCTGCAGAACGTTCTGGACTTTTCTTTCAAAATAGAGACTCACAGGAATTAGCAAAAATAGTACAGAGCAGTCCAATATGCCCTTTCTTATCTTCACCCCCCAAGCTAACATCTCACGTTTACAGTAGTACATTGTCAGCAAGTGCATGTGGATGATGGGAAAAGCTACAGAATTCTTTTCTAAGTTTCACAAGTTTTACTTTCACAAACTTCCATGGAAGATTTAGTAGATGATGAAAAATGAGAGATAAACTAAGCCTCATGAGCAAGTTATTCTTTGCTTGTTATTCCAACTCTTCAACGGCCTACCCAACTCTGAGTCACTGAGTAGTAATTATCACACTACTTTCCTGACTAGAGGTGGGTTTTTGCTTCTTTTCACAAGTTTTGCCCCAGCACTACTCTTATTTCCTTATTTTTTATTTTATTTTATTTTTTTTTGCTTTTTTGGGTCACACTCAGCAACGCTCAGGGGTTACTCACTCAGGAATTACTCCTGGCGGTGCTCAGGGGACCATATGGGATGCCGGGATCAAACCCGGGCCGGCATGGGCCAGCCGCGTGCAAGGCAAACGCCCTACCCTCTGGGCTATCGCTCCAGCCCTCTTATTTCCTTATTTAAGTGATCCAAATATGGTAGTCTCCCTTTTAGAAAAAAAAAATTTGTTCAATCAACCAGCAGGGCTATGGGGATAGGGTCCAAGGAAATGTACGCCGCCGGCAAATCGAGAATAACGGATTCAAGTGATCAAGGGATCTAATTTGTAAATAGCTCAGAACCCAGAGCCTATTTTCCCACAGAAGCAGATGTATGCAGATTATATATTCCCTAGCTATCTCAGGTATGTCCGTGTTACTGATAATGAAGTAATCGCTATACAAGACAGTATCTATCCTCTTGTACGTGGTGGAAGTGGTGGGATAGCGATGTGGGGGGGGCAGGGAATCTCTGCTAAGACATGATGCATCCTATGGGTACACTTTGTACTGTAGACAGTGGGTAATACTAAAGGAAAAACCCTCTTTTAAACAGCATTAATTCCACAGTATGAAAATTTCCGACTTTAAGTATTCATTCACTTTCTTATCAGCTGTAAATATTGGGTGGAGGAATAATAGTAAAAGAAGAGTGTCTAGATGGGACTGGAGTGATAGTACAGCGAATAGAGCATTTGTTTTGCACATGGCCAACCCAGCTTCAATCCCTCACATTCCATAAACTCCCAGGGCACCGCCAGGAGTAATTTCTGACTGCAGAGCCAGAAGTAACCACTAAGCATTGCAGAGTATGGCCCACCTCTCCATCCCCACTCCCCCACAAAGAGAGAATATTTAGAAAGAATTACAATTTGAGTAAACTTGTTATCATTGGAAGGTGGAGTCATAGTAATCCATTCTCCATTCCCTCTCTCCTTCTCCCCACCCCACTGTCTCATATCTTTCTGAATTCCCCTAACTCTCCATAGCGAATGAGAGTGGTTTTTATAAACAGAAAAATCAGAGTGCTTCTGGAGTGAAAAATGCATGAGTTTTGGATGCAGTTTCTATAGGGTTGGAGAGAGAGTAGTGAAACATGGAGTAGTGTACTCCTTTAAAGTCAAGGTAAGGGGTTTGGAGAGGTACCACAGTGAGTAGGGTGCTTGCCTTGCATGGGGACAATCTGGGCTCAGTCCCAAGCATTCCATATGGTCCCCTGCGCCCACCAAGAGTGACCTCTGAGTGTAGATCCAGGAGTAAGCCCTAAACACTGTTGGGTATGGCCTAAAAACAAAAACAAAACAGAACAAATAATACAGTCGAGGGAGGTAGCTGAGTGAACTGGCTAGAGCATATGCTTTGTGCACCTGGGTTCAATCCCTGGAACTGTAAGTTCTCTGGAGCCCTCCTCACTGTGGCCCCAAAACTGAAAAGAAAAAAGGAAAAGTGTGTGTGTGTGGGGCGGGGGGTGAAGGGTGTTGGAAAGATAGTACAAGGGGCAAAGCACTTCGAAAGCATGGGACTGATATGGTTGGAATACCCAGTGCCATATATGGTGCTTTAAATCTTGAGGAACACTCCTGAGCACAGAGCTAGGAGTAAATCTTGAGCACTTCTAGGTGTGGCTGACCCTTTCCCTCCTAATAGTTAAGTAGCAGTAAGGGACCAAAAATCTAGCTCCATGGGCTGGAGCATGTGCTTAGCATGCCGGACATCTTGGTTTAACCCTCCTCACTGCACTCGGGGTGACAAGTGCACAGCCAGGTGCAGCACATGTCCCCAGTAAATAGAAGGGGCTGGGGAGGTAGCTCAGTCATAGAGCACTTGTCCTGCATGTGTGAGTTCCTGGCGCCAACCTTGACACCACAAAATGAATAATAAATAAGATGGAAGGAAGGTAGGTTGTGGGTCCAACAGAACCACGTGGAAGCTACACAGAGGCACACATGCACATTGAAATTTGTGCGGCACAAGTGACTACAAAGCATGCACAGATGTAGTCCCTCCTTGGTTTAGCCGCTGACACCATCACACAGTGACTGCTAGAGTAAATAAAGCCCTATTGCTGGGGCGCACGTTCTTTCATCCTCGCGCTTACAATCACTGTCCTGGTTCTACTGAAAAATCTCTTGCAGAACAGAAATTCAGAGAATCTTGGCAGTCACGTACTTCTCCAACTTCTGAACTAGACCTGGTAGCAGTAAGTGCTCATCCTCCACGAGGGAGGAAAAAGGGCACGCGTCCAGGTATCTCACTGATATCACTCTGAAACCCGTATGTGTTCCTAACTAGTCCTGGAAGCATTTTTAATTTCTGCTGAGTTCAATTCCGTGACCAAATAAGTCTCCTTTTCTATTTCTCACAGAGCCTCAGGCAGCATTAGGCCTACTGCGTCCTCTCTATATGACGTCCTAGATGATGGGACTCTATCTATCTATCTATCTATCTATCTATCTATCTATCTATCTATCTATCTATCTATCTATCTATCTATCTATCTATCTATCTATCTATCTATCTATCTATCTATCTATCTATCTATCTATCTATCTATCTATCTATCTATCTATCTATCTATCTATCTATCTATCTATCTATCTATCTATCTATCTATCTATCTATCATCTACCTACCTATCTCTCTATCTATCTCTATCTCTATCTATCTCTATCTCTCTATCTGTCTGTCTGCCTGCCTGCCTGCCTGTCTGTCTGTCTGTTTATCCATTTATTCATTTATTTTGGCTTTTTGGGTCACACTTAGCAATGCTCAGGGGTTATTCCTGGCTCTGCACTCAGAAATTACCCCAGTGGTGCTCTGGAGACCATATGCGATGCCAGTGTTGAACCTGGGTTGGCTGCATGTGAGGCAAATGCCCTACCCTCTGTACTATTGCTCTGGCACCTAATTGGACTTTTAGTCTAAATACATATGTTGTGCCTTTATTTGGTCTGAATTTGTTTTTTAGGCTGCACCAGGTGATGCTCGGGTATTATTCCTAGTGTAGTGCTCAGAGTTTATTTCTTGTGTTGCTCAGAAGATTATGTAATGTTGGAATGGATCCCTGACTTTCAACACTAAGTATTCCCCTACTGTTTGAGATATCTTCCTGGCCTGGCCACAGCCTTTCAAGAAGAATTTACAGCTCACATGAAAGTGATTTTTAATTTATGTTTATCTAGATGATAAATCATATTCTTTGTCATGATTGTTTTCTCATTTTGTGGCTTTTGATTTCCCTTTTACTGTTAGAACTTTATCAAATGTTTCCTAGAAGTATGATATGAATGTGTGCAGCCTGCCCTGTTTCTCTGCAGATATGATCGTGCAGGTCTAAGCACACTAAAACCATAAAAAGCTAACCTGCTCCGGGGCAGGAGATATAGTACAGTGGGTAGGGCACTTGCCATGCAAGCAGCCTACCCGGGTTTGATCCCCAGTATCTCGTATATGCTCGTGATCCCACCAGGAGTGATTCCTGAGTGCTGAGTCATGAGCACCCCTGAACACTGGCAGGAGTTACCAAAAAACAAAACAAACAAACAAATAAAAGCTAAAAGGTTTCGACTTGCTTATTCTTCATGCTAAAAAACCAATAGAGAATTCTGGAGCCTTAATAAATAAAGGCACTTAGCAATGTGCATCCTACCAGATTGTTGTATGAGTTTACTTTTGTGATAAGTTTAAAAGTGGAGTTGGTTACTCAGAGTAGGTATGACCCTTTACTACAAAGTAAAGTTAGTAAACTTCCTATTCAATTTCCTTAGCTGGAATAAATTGGCTTTTACTATGCACACTACACGTTCATGCTAGGTTTTAATTAAAAATGAGAAAGAACAGTTCTTGTTTTGTCTTTTGGGTCATACCTGGTAGTGTTCAGGGCTTAACTCCTGGCTCTCCATATGGGATCACTCCATATGGGATGCTGGAAATTGAACCTGTATAGACCAAGTGCAAAGCAAATGCCCTACCTGCTGAATTATTGCTCCAATCTGCAAGAGCATTACTTTTGTTTTGTTTTTCTTTTGGGTCACACCCAGCAATGCTCAGGGGCTACTCCTGGCTCTGCACTCAGGAATCACTCCTGGCAGTGCTCGGGGACCATATGGGATGCCTGGGATCGAACCCGGGTTGGCCGCATGTAAGGCAAACGCCCTCCCTGCTGTGCTATCTCTCTGGCCCCTGCAAGAGCAGTTCTTATTCAAACATTATACAACCCAGTCAAAACAAAACTTGATGCAATGTTGTATTTATTTATTTGTTTGTTTATAATCATCATCATCATCATCATCATCATGTACTTACACAAAATGTACCGTACACAAAATAACTAGACATTTTTATTCATGGTAAACAATTCATCACTATAATTCTTTGGTAGGTTGGAGGTGAAAACTAATATAACAGTTTTGGAGAGAAAACTGGCTAACATGACTTTAGTGAAGATGGGATTCTAGTCCTCAGCATGGTTTTGTGAAGATTTTTACTTGCTTGCTTGTAAACTGGAATAGAGCTGAATTTTTCTGAATCCCTGAATACGTGAGAAACCCTGCGAATCACAAGAGCACATCATCTGAAGCCAGCTCTCAACAGAATTTTTATTTATTTATTTATTTGCTTTTGTTTTTTTTTTTCTTTTTTTGGGATCACACCTGGCAACGCTCAGGGGTTTCTCCTGGCTCTGCACTCAGGAATTACTCCTGGCGGTGCTCAGGGGACCATAAGGGATGCGGGGATCAAACCCGGGCTGGCATAGGCCGGCTGCGTGAAAGGCAACGCCCTACCCACTGGGCTATAGCTCTGGCCCCTCAACAGAATTTTTAGTTTACTTCACTTTTCACTGCCTGGTTTCCATAGTCATGAAAAAAAGGCCTGACAGATAGGAGTTACCCAGACGAAGTTAAGAGTTTCATTCAATATTAGAAATCAGAAAACGTATCCAGGCAGGGATGGTTAAAAATGTTGAGAATGCTTCCTTATCATCTCCCAAGGGAGAAGAGGGCAGAATCCCTAAATCAGATATCTTTATTTGCAGTCTGATCGGAAGTGCGCCTTGGGGATCCACCCAGAAGGGAATTATTGACCACTCTGGCGCCCAGCCGTCTCCAACCCGCCCTTCTGGAAAATGTGTTTCCTCTTGTCTTTTCCTCCAATAACTGATTCTTGTAACACTGAAGGCAGGATGGTTTGGGGGCACATAAACCCACTATCTTCCCAGGTCCTGAATAAACCTGCTTTTCTCACATAAAAAGAAGTTTTTTTTAATAAAAAGCTGCATCGGGCCTGAAGCAATAGTCCAGCAAGTAGGGCGTTTGCCTTGAATGCGGCCGACCCAGGTTCAATTCCTGGCACCCCATACGGTCCCCTGAGCATCGCAAAAGCAATCACTATCACTATCACTATCTTCCCGTTAATCATCTATTTGCTAGAGCGGGCACCAGTAATATCTCCATATGTCCTGTCTCATGCTAGTAGAACCCAAAGGCATCCGCTTGCTCCAGGAATATAAAGAGCCTCAAGCCATTATATTAGGTCATGGGAATGACCTAATATAAATGTTATATTACATTCACAGTTCAAAATGACATATAAATGTTACTGGTATTTGGCATATCAAATACGACACGAGCAGCTTGCCAGGCTTGCCATGCGGGTGGCATACTCTTGTAGTTACAAACAAGAGTGACTTGTTTGTCACAATGGTGACCCAAAAAGCAAAAAACAAACAAACAAATAAATAAATAAAAATTCTGTTGAGAGCTGGCTTCAAATGATGTGCTCTTGTGATTCACAGGGTTTCTCACATATTCAGGGATTCATAAAAATTCAGCTTTATTCCAGTTTACAAGCAAGCAAGTAAAAATCTTCACAAAACGGTGCTGAGGACTAGAATCCAATCTTCACTAAAGTCATGTTAGCCAGTTTTCTCTCCAAAACTATTATATTAGTTTTCACCTCCAACCTACCAAAGAATTATAATGATGAATTGTTGACCATGAATAAAAATGTCTAGTTATTTTGTGTAAGTACATTAAGAATAGAGATTGTCAGTTAATCATCTAATTTTGGATACTCTGTTTATTCCCATTATTTTGTTAAGAGATGTCTTGTGGCTTGGCCAAGGGTGAGTAGGTAACTCTTGTGTCAATCAAGAAATTAATATTCCTACCTACCATGGCAAGGATTCTTCCAGGCTCAGCCTGATCATGTCCTCAGGTGACCAGGTCAGCACAGGGATTGGGGGTGACCTAGGACCCGTTAGACTTCTTGGTCCTCTCTGCGAGGATCTATTGCACCTTCCTCTAAAGGCTGAAGGAGTTCTGCTTCCCAGAAATTTCCTTTTTGACTTTCTTTGTTTTGGGGCCACACCTGGTGGAGTTCAAGGGTTACTCCTCACTTGAACACTTGAACTAAAGTTTGGAGTTGCTTCTGGAAGTGCTTGAGGGACCCCATGGTGTCCGGGACTGGATTCAGGCCCATTTTTTTTTTTACATTGAGAATAGAGCCCAGGCAGTAGTCATAGATACAGACATTCCAAAAATCCGGCTTTTCCACCGTTCAGAAATTTTTCTGGTTTCTGGTTGGGGAGACCTGCCTTCAGGGGCCCCGTGAGGTTTTGAGGTGCTTCTGACACATCCGCTATCATGTGACCTGATCTTGTCACCTTCTAACCTGCTGGACTTTCAGTTTCTCTAAAGAGGAATTTGGGGTCCCATGGAAGACTCCTGATTTTTTCCCCCTCTGTATTAGAGGTAGTGTCTTAGAGGAAAGATTTCTTCCCTGTTTTTATGAAAAGAAACACACTGATAGGAATTTTTAAAATATACTAAAGGCAAAGTGAGAGAAAAGTTAATGTCAGTTCCTCTCTTGAGCAGTGCAAGTTATCAGATGGCAGTTATAGGTCACAGTTCAAAATAAAGGGAAAGATTTCATATCTGGCAAAGTAAAAATTAGTTTCAGACAAAAAAAAACAAACCACTCCAAACCCCACAAACCCTTTAAAAGTCAAATTCATTGTCTTTGGTCCATGTAGAAAATCTTGGTGTCCTGTTTTTTTGTTTGTTTAGGGTTTTGTTTGTTGGTTTGGTTTGGGGGCCACATTTAGCAGTGCTCAGGATGAATTCGGCTTCTTGCTTAGGAATGGCTCTTGGAGTTGCTTGAGGGAACATATGCACATGTGTGCCAAATGCTTTAACGCCTGGACAGTCTCCAGGCTAGTCCTGCACATTGTTTTTGAAGGAAGGCCCCATCGGGTGGTGCTCAGGGCTTACTCCTGGTTCTGCTCTCAGGGATCATTCCTGTCAAGGCTCAGGAGACTATATATGATGCCAGGGATGGTACCTGCGTGGCTGCAAGCACCCTTCCAGCTACACTATTGTTCTGGCCCAGCCCAGCAGTTTTTAAGTGTGCAGTTTTTCCAGAAGCTCTGCAATTTAGTCTTTGGTTTTAACAAATCTAAATTCTGGACAATCTGTCAAAGTCTTACCCCCACCCCCAGAGTTTTCTGCACATATGATGTTAAAACTATTCTCTAAATGGCAAAAGAGCGGGGGCTGGAGCGATAGCCCAGTGGGTAGGGCATTTGCCTTGCATGCGGCTGGCCCATGCTGGCCGGGGTTCGATCCCGGCATCCCATATAGTCCCCGAGCACCACCAGGAGTAATTCCTGAGTGCAGAGCCGGGTGTGACCCAAAAAGCAAAAAAAGCAAAAAAAAAAAAAAAAAAAAAATGGCAAAAGACTTTACAATGCTCAAAATTGAAGGCCTTGTTATAACATGATGGGCAAGGAGGTTTGCTCATTTGTGTAACACATTGCTTCATGAGATACCCAGAATTGAATGGACATACCAGGGTCTTCATATAACCTTAGAACACCTACATTGTTATCCATATATATGTTAAGAAGGTCAAACATTTCTTACTTGATGATGCTTCCTATGAAGGCTCAACATAGCCAATAGGCCTGATTCATAGGTATCTTATGTAATATTTTAATTTTAGCCACTGATTTACAGTTTTAAAATATTCAATCATGGGATTTCATGAATACAAGTTCCAACACCACAATCCCCCCCACCAGAACTTCTGCCTTCCTGCTCAGGGCCTCAGGGTTCCCCCAGCTACCCGCTCACATCTCACTCAGGGTCAGCTCAATTCTGAGCTGCTGTAGATTCTGTTGCTTTGGGCCATTTCTTTCTTTCTTTCTTTTCTTTTTTTTTTTTTTTTTTTTTTGCTTTTTGTGTCACACCCGGCAACGCTCAGGGGTTACTCCTGGCTCTGCACTCAGGGAATTACTCCTGGCGGTGCTCAGGGGACCATATGGGATGCCGGGGATCGAACCCGGGTCAGCACAGGCCGGCCACGTGCAAGGCAAACGCCCTACCCACTGGGTTATTGCTCCGCCCCATTTCTTATTCTTCTGCTAAGCTTTTTTATCTCCTTCTGACTGACTTTGCCTTTTTGAATTCCTTTAAATAAATGTCCTTTTGTTGTCACATCTGGGAGATTTATACTACTCAGAGGTACTGAAGTGATTGTAAAGGAACTGACTCCTGAATCGAGGTGGGTTGTAGTTAGGATTGTGGAAGGCAGGAGAGCTGGGGAGATACAAGACACGGATGCTTTTGAAAGTGAAAGATGTATTAGGAATATTTATGTGTGTGTAAAAGGGATTAATCTGAATCTCATTTCGGTTAATAGGGACTGATGGTGCCCTTCATCAAAAGATGAGACTTAGAAGAATTTCCATCAGGCTAATAGGATGGATATTCGTTTTCTAGGTCTGCCGTCGATGGATGGATTCAACATGATGCTTTGTCTCCCCTTTCTGGAAGTTCAACGTTCCAAAGCAAGGCATTACTAGGGCGATTCCCTCTGAACCTCTGTGGCAGGCCCCTTTCCGTGCTTAGACCTGGGGGGTCTTTTCCCTACTTGGTCACTCTGGTCACTCATTTTAACTTGTCTAGCTCTATAAAGACCCTCAAAAAGGGGAAGAGGCATGCAGTCCAACTTACAACAGGAAGGGTGAGAGAAACAGCAGGAAAACACAAGAGAAAAGAAGCGTTTCCTGACTGGGTAGTGGGCGCTTTCTCCTCTCCTGATCAGGAGCATTCACAGATTTGAATGCTAAAAGGGGCAGTAAACAAAGTAGAAGTCATTAGAGAAGTTTTCAGTGTGGAAAATTGATGGTGTCTGGGACCATTCCAGGGGACGGAGGCTCGGAGGGGATTTTGCAGGCCAGCTGACCAGCGCATACTACCCAGTGCCGGGACTATACCTCAGACCACCTAGCCAGTGCTCACATCAGCACATTAATCAATAATTTTCCTTGATGCGGCTCAGTCTTATTGACTTATGAAATTAAGACTCTTTTTTCCCCTTTGTTCACTTCAACAAGGAATTTGTAATTCGTAGATTAACAAATAAGGTGAACCTTGAGTTTTGTGAAGGAAAGGCCTTGAGTTAGTAAAGACTGCTCATTGTGACAAACACCTTCAGGAAATTTCATACAAAATATACTGCAATTTAAAAACAATTCAGGGGTCAGGCCGATAGCACAGTGGGTAGGGCGTTTGCCTTGCACGTGGACAACCCGGGTTCAATCCGGGCATCCCATATGATCCCCGAGCACCACCAGGAGTAATTCCTGAAAAAAAGAGCCAGGATTAACCCCTGAACATAGCTGAGTGTGGCCCAAAAGAAGAAAAAAAATAGAATGCAGGGGCTGGAGCGATAGACCAGCGGGTAGGACGTTTGCCTTGCACACAGCCGACCAGGGTTTGATCCCCAGCATCTCATATGGTGTCCCGAGCACCTCCAGTAGTAAGTCTTGAGTGCAGAGCCAGGAGCAACCCCTGAACATTGCTGGGTAAGACCCAAAAAAGAAAATAAATAAAATAAAAATAGAATGCAGACAAGAAATTAGGGAGAGAAATACTCTTTCTGTGGCTTAAGTATAAAAGGCTTTAGGTAAAGGTAAACACCAAGCTTTCAGGCTGTTGCCCAGTGTGACCTGTGTCTTCATGGCAGTGCTGAGAACGGTCTCTAGGAAACCACATGTAAGACCTGAGTTCTATATTGAAATTCATGCAGAATTATTTTCATGCTTCCATTGTTTTCCCCCCTTCATTTACTTTGAGCTTTGCAAGAATAAATAAAATAATGGTACACATTTCTTTGGAAAATGAGGCATCAATATTTGGTATTTTCATTTTAGTTGTTCTTCCACAGTCCACTGAACTAATACAATGCACTGGTTCCCATTTTTGGGCTTTCCGTAATCCTCCTTGCTAACATTTGGCAACAGTTTTAATAGTTACACAATTGCCCATCTAATAATTTACCTAATTGCTTCTTTCATAATAGGCTTCACAAGAATTTCTAATTTACTTAGTTACATAATTTTAATATGGATACCTCATGGTATACTTGCATCCTATACATATGTTTTTTTGGACAAGAGTTTTTTTTGATTAATTGTTCTGCTTTGCAGGGCTGTGAGATCTTTTATGACAGTTTTTTCTTAGTTTAAAATTTAAAAAATATCTTTTATTAATTTACCATGTTGCCAAGTTACTCCTGATTGGGCTTCAGGCATACGATGCTCCAGCACAAGCGTCTGCTCCCTGCACCAGTGCTCCAAGCCTGCCCCATTTACTTCCAGCCCATCTGCCCACCTCTGTGAGAGGCGCTTTTTCCTTACAACTTTTGACACAGTGGTTTACAGTCCCGTTGCCAACAGGGCTTTGTGCATGGCACTCTACTACCTTTCAGCTCTATCACTTCCTCCTGGTTGATCCTTTACCTCCTCCATTGTTGTAGTCTCCTCTTCCTTGTTCACTCCCTCAAGCACTGCCCAAGTGGGATGTGCCCTACTGAAGACTATGGCATGCAGTGGGTCGGGCTTTTGCCTTGCTTGTGGCCAACCTGGGTTCGATTTCCAGCATCCCACATGGTCCCCAGAGCTTATCAGGATTGATTCCTGAGTGCAGATTCAGGGATAACCCCTGAGAAAGGGCAGGTGTACGGTTCCTCCTTCCCCTCAAATTTTTAATATGAATACTTTATTGGGTATAAATATAGATAGTATAAATTTAATATCTAAATCTAATGACTTTGTCTTTTATTATTATTAATTTTGAGGTTTTTGAACCACACCCAGATGTGCTCAGAGATTACTTCTAGTTCTGTGATCAGGGTTCATTCATGGTAGGTTTGGGGGAACATATAGGGGTCTGGACCAAGCTTGGGTTGACCATATACGAGGTAAGTGCCCTACTCATTGTACTATCTCTCCATCCCCAAATACTTTGTCTTTTAATAATTTGAACTTTCCCCCAAAGTTTGAATCTTCTTGCTTTAAAGGCTAGCGCCTTTACCATTGAGGAAGGAACATGCATTTTGCTTAGGGAGGATGTAAATGAAGCTCTCACCAGAGGTGTGTACTTCATTTGTTCTGCAGACAAGTACCGTACTGAACCTGAAGTAGCAGTTAAGAAAGTGAAATAAGGGGTGGGAGAGATAATATAGCAGGTAGTGCATTTGTTTGTGTATTGTTAACCTGGGTTCAATCTCTGGCACCCCATATGGCTACTGAGTCCACCATAAGTGATCCCTGAGCACAGAGGCAGGAGTAAGTCTAGGCTTTGCTGAGTATGACCCAAAAAAAAAAAAAAAACAAAGGAAGAAGGAAAGGAAGAACAAAAGAAGGAAAAAGAAAGACAGAAGGAAGGAAAGGAAGGAAGGAAGAAAAAAAGAGAAAGAAAAGTAAATTTTTTCTTAAGAAATGGATCTTGGGAATTGGATGTGAGGAACACCATGGATCTTAGAGCCAAACTATCTTGGAATTCTGATTCTGCCTCTTACTCTGTGACATATGCTTTGAAATCCAGTTACTAGATAAGATGGTGCTTACTAATGTGACAAGTGAAAATAAGACTTGCTGCCCTGAAGGAATAGCACAATGACTTAGAACAAATATCTTGTGAGCATATGGTCATGAGTTCAAATCCCAAAGGTCCCACATGTGCCAAGTATGACCTGAGCATCTGTGCTACTTGAGCTTTTGCAACTTGGCCACCTGTGGCTCCTGTTGCTGGAGCAATTGCTGGCCCCGGGGCATCCAGGTGTACATAACACAAAACAGGTGAGACTCCTGTAGAATACCCTGACTAAAATGTGCTATTGCCTTGGGCAGGAAATATAATGCCTGCTATCACAAACGTGTGGGAGTCAGAGGCTAGGTAAGACAGAAAATGGAATAGTGTGCTAACAATTGTCGAAAGTTCTAATACCAACTTAGAACTGAGCATTAAATACAGGCAAAAAGATACACATGACAACCCTCTAATGTATGTTCTGTAATCCACAATCTGGAAGGGAAGAAAAGAGAAAGAGATAGAAAGGGAAAGAAATAAAGAACCTGCCATGGAGGCGGGCTGGGGGAGGGAACCAGGGACATTGGTGGTGGGAGATGGGCACTGGTGGAGGGATGGGTGCTGGAACAATGTATGACCAAAACCCAAATATGAACATCTTTGTAATTGTATATCTCACTGTGGTATAATAAAATACTTAAAAAAATAGAATGCCTGCTAGTAGCTGTGTGAGCTCTTTAGCAAGCCCAGAGAGCACCAGGACCACAACTTGTGTGTGGTAACTGCAAGTGTGAGCCCTGGCAAACATGTGTGAGCACAAGCCTCAGTGAGGAAGAGGGCTGAGTGTGCAAACATCACAGTGTGATGTGCCACACTGGGCCAGCGGCACAGCTACGAATGTCAACATCCGCAGCCGGGCATGTGTATGACCATCTAGCCCTCAGTCACGATGACAAAAATATCTTCATCAACAGTAGAAACAGTATAAAGAAGGTGGGAGTGGTAGGTAGGGGATAGATTTAAAAAAGAAAATAACAGGCCAGGGGGTCAGAGAGACAGTATAGCAGGCAGGGCACTTGCCTGAATGCGGGCAACCTGGGTTCAGTCCCAGACACTCCATATGGCACACCAAGCTGCACCAGGAGTGATCCAGAGCACACAGCTAGTCCAGTGGGGCCCAATGACCAAACCAATAAAAGAGAAGAAAACAGAACAGGGCAAGCTTTCACCCCTAGGACAAAAATAATAATGAGGTTCGCTGTGCAATTGAAGCCTAAAGCTATAGGGCCAGACCTTAAAAACCAGGGCCTAAAAGTATGGCTCAGTATAGAGAATTGAGGTCCTGGGCTTGTGTCCTGGGTTCTCGTGGCAATTCTAGCACAGCCAGGAATGATCCCTGAGCAGTGAACCAGAAGCAGCCCCCAAACACCACTCGGTATGGCTCAAAATACCAAAGACAAAACCAAAGAACATAAAGCCAGGTTTCTTTTTTTTTTAATTTAATTTTATTATTTTCCCCCACAAATATTATTACACCATTTTAGACATACAATTGAAAGATGCTCATGCAGAGTTTTGGTTTTACAGTGTTCGAACACACATCCCTCCACCCAAACCCATCTCCCATCACCAATGTCCCCACCTCCCCCCCCTCCCGCACCTCAACTACTTGGCGGATTCTGTATGTCATTTCTTTCCTCTTTATATCTCCTTCCCAACAAACTTTCCTGCTCCCGTGGAATGCAGTGCATTAAAAGACATTACTGTTTCACTATTTTGGAGGACTGCGCTGGCCGCAAGCGGCGCGCAACTTGGGCTCAAACTGGTTTTGCTCTGTTAATCTGGTCGTGAGGCAGTTTCCCCAGCGTCCGGACAGCGAAAAATGGTGGCTAGTGTGATGGGCGAAGTCTCATCCGGCTGATAAAGCCAGGTTTCTTTCACCAAATTTCACTGGTCATTAAACCCAGCTTCTAGTCAAGATTGTGGAGGAAGGTCTGGAATGTCCTCTGCAAATCATGGAAGCTGGAGGGATGGGTGATCAGAGCACAGTGGGTAGGGAGCTTGCCTTGCTCATGCCAACCTGGGTTTGACACTATATAAGTTTTCCCAAGTGAAAAGCCAAGAGTAAGCCCTGAGTACTCCTGGGTGTTACCGTAACACCAAAATATCAACGCCCACCAAATAAAAGCTGCCGGGACAGGAAGAACTTGGAGACAGGAAACAAGCTACATATCTGTAGGGTATGGGCCCCCAAGCATTGACAATGCCCATTATTTGTCTGCATCATTTATCTACTTTATTAGAGAGGGTCAATTCTATCAGCATTATTTGCCTGCTTCTTTATTCATCTGCTTTATTAGAGATGTCAGTTTTTTTAAATTATCTTATTATACCACCTTTAGACATAGTTACAAGATGCCCATGCTTGAGTTTTTGGTTCTTCAGTGTTTCAACACCCATCCCCTCCACCCGTGCCCATCTCCCATCACCAATGTCCCCACCTCCCTCCCCCTCCCCAGGCCCACTCCCATGGCGGGTTCTGTATCTCCTATCTCTCTCTCTATCTCCTCCTGCCTAACTTTCCTACACATCGTGGAATGTAGTATATTCTAGGATATGATTGGTTCCACTAGTTTGATGGACTGTGTCCGTCAGTGAGATTGGCGGCTACTGTGGTGGGTGAGCCTCATCCGACTGCTTCTAGGGCCCGCAAGAGGTGATGGGCCAACACCAAAAACCCGTCTGTACTCCTGGGAGCCTCATGGTCAGATGGGCTAGAGGAGAGTTGAATGCCAGCCCTCCAGGTTGCTTCTGAGGCTCTGTATCCTATGGCTGGTCGCCTGGGGCAGTTCCTGGGCTGGGCCACAGGGGCTCCAAAACAAGATAGAGAGGGGAAGGGGTGGCCCCAGCTCCATCTGACAAATGCCCGGTGACTTCCACTTCTGGGAGCCTCCTACCTGGGCTTGAACTCGGCTACTCTGTTAATCTGGTCTTGAGATAGGTGAGAGATGTCATTTTTATCAGCACTATTTATCTGCTCATTTATCTTCTTGGTTAGAGACCATCAATTTTACTAACCCTCCATTTTTCCCTCAATCCTAGCTGGATGTGAAGTTTCTGTTCACAGGAGCAGAAGTTCAGTGTCATTGTGATTCTCTCAGGAAGCATCCACAGGGGCGGAGGAGAGAGGTCCTGGGGTCCACCACATGCCTCACTTGGGCAAAGCCTTGAGTTGAATCCCTGAATCTATGCCTCAACCTCACACTACCTCTAGGTGTGGTGCTGGTTGCCTGTAGCACCCTTGGGTGTGGCCTTCATAAAAAAAAAACAGAAACAAAGAGCACCCACATAAATGCACAAGCTACTAATAAAGGTCCAGATGACAATCATTTGTGATAAGATACTCCATGGAAACTGAATTTCAGAAAAGGATTGTAAGCTTTTTATGGTCATATATCTTCCTTTGTTAACTGGCAAATAATCTAGAAGTTTCATGTAAATATTCCACACAAATCATTCTAAATACAAATGATTGCCATGAAAATGTATATTTGTGAACTGGAAGGATAGTACAGTGGGTAAAACTCTTGCCTTGCTTGCGGCCGACTGGGGTTCCATCCCCAGAATCCCATATGGTCCCCAGAGCACCATCAGGAGTTGATTCCTGAGTGCAGAGCCAGGAGTAGTCCCTGAGCATCACCGCATATGATTCCCAAACAAAACAGAAAACAAAATAAAATTATATTTGTTTGACCTAGTTACTGTTTACCTGTTATTTGCCTTTTTGTTTCCATTTAGCACATTACTTTTTAAAGGCTGCCTGATGGTTCATGAGGTGAACACCCACAGTTGCCTATTTGAATAATTAGCGATCTTTCTTCATTACAAAGAGAAGACTACTGTGTATCTCTTTATACACCTGTCTTTGTGCATTTCTGAGTCTGAAATCCTAAAACTGGAACTGTGATTTTGAATTCAGATTAGTAAAATGGTTCAAGAAGGATAAACGTTGGGGTCAGAGCTACAGTACAGTGGGAGGGTGTTTGCCTTTCATGCGGCCGACCTAGGTTTGAACCCGGCATCCCATATGGTCCGTGAGCACTTCCTAAGTGCAGAGCCAGGAGTAACCCCTGAGCATTGGAGGGTGTGACCCAAAAAATAATAATAGAAAAGGATGAATGTCAAACGTTTTCGTTGTTGTTGTGTGTTTTGGAGGAGGGGCCCCTCACACCTCATGGTGCTCAGAACTCCTCCTGGCACATTGCTAACTGGGGACCATAACGTGCTGGGGATCGAACTTGAGCCCGTTGCCTGGCAAGCATGCACTGCACCCTAGCCGGCCTTTGGGAGCGCTCTCTCCAGGCTAGTTTGTGTTACAACTCTTCCCTAAAGTATTTGAAAATTCTTATTTCTCTATCTTGACAATCGCGACAATATTAATAGTTGCTTTTGTGGCAGGAGAAACAATCCATTTTCATACATGTAGAGATACAGAAAATCACAAATAGCTGGCATGCAGAAGAAAAATAATGCTTCCTTTCAAAGGAAAACTTGCAATACTTTCAAAGAATGAATGGATGCAATTCTAACCTAAGTTGGATTTGTGTAGAAAGGTCTGAAAACAGAAGCATTATACAGGACTTGTAGGGTCTGAACATCATGTTATTATGTGACTTAAGGTGATCCACTTATTTGCCCCACACTTTGGGGGGCAACATCTGGCAATGCTCAGGGATAGCTCCTGGCTCTGCAATGAGGAATTACTCCTGGCAGTGTGGGTGACCATATCTGGAACCAGGATCAAACTGGTGTTGGCTGTGTACATAGCAAGCGCTCTGCCTGCTGTTCTATCTCTCCAGCACTGAGATGATTCACACTTTTCAACTTCCCCTACTTGTGGGACGCCCTTCAGGCATGTGGGTTTCCATCATCTCCTTGAGAGTTCCATTGCATTAATTTTGCTTCCTTATGATCCTGAAAATGAGCATCGGTGAGCCAAAGTGGGGGCACAAAGGAGAGACAGTGAAAAGGGCAGGACGTTTGCCACAGTGCCCCTTTCATTACTGTAAAGAAAAAATAGAAAATAAGTAGCTATTTCTCATTTTTTCTTCTCCGAAGCTGTCCAAAGAGGTTGGGAAGTAGAACTGGATAAAATCCTCACTCGTCCAAATAAAGGAAACAAAAAGAAAACCAAGTCCAAGCTCAAATCAACTCCCCCAGAGAAACCCACATAGTGTTGTCCCCACAGCATGTGTAGCTTTGCTTTCCCTGGCTCAGTCGCCACTAGTTGGCAGTACTGAAAAATATTCCTCCTATGTGGGGTTGGAGAGATAGCCCAGCGGGCAGGGTGTTGCCTGGCACTTGGCTGACTCGGGTTTTATCGCCAGCATCCCATATGGTCCCCAAAGCTCACAGGAGTGATCCCTGAGCCAGAGTCAGGAGCAAGTCCCGAACCCAGCTGAGTGTGGCCCCAAACCAAGAAGTAAACAAACAATCAAAAACATAGAGAAGACTAGGAGAGACTCCAGTCACACAACCTTTAATATAGTCACTTGATCACTTGATCACTTGAATCCCGTTATTCATTGATTTGCTCGAGCAGGCGCCAGTAACATTTCCGTTGGACCCTATCACGTGCCAATGTAGCCCAATGGCATCTGGTTGATTCAGGAATATGAAGAGCCTCAAACTGTTCCTTCAGGGTCTTGACAAGGAAGTCTGACCATCTTGTAGGTGGGCAGCCACGTGATCTTTTGACATCCCGTGGGATCCAGTCGGTAACGACTCTAGTCCAGCGGTTGTCTCCAAATCGCATTACATGTCCAGCCCATCTGATTTTCGATGCCTTGGTATTAAAATACTTAATATAGTATACTTAATATAGTATTTTGTTACAATTTTCCTACTTTATTATTTTTCTTGTTAGTCTGTTATAATGCCTGGATTTGTCCCTGGGCATCCCAGATGGTCTCTCAAGAAGTGCCAGGAGTAATTCCTGAGCGCAGAGCCAGGAGGAACCCTTGAGCATTGCCAGGTACACCCTCCCAAAACAAAACAAAAAATCCCCCAAATTAATTTTTCTCATTTTTTTGGGGGGAGGGAGAAGGGGCACATCTGCAGTGCTTAGGAATCCTTATAATTTATAAATTACACTATCACCAGTATACACTGGGAAAAATCATAGTAGGGTTTAGTACAATGCCTGGTTGTAGTCTTGGAATGAACCCACAGGGAAGAGGAGATTCCGCTGGGAAACTACTGATCGTGGCCCCCCAATTATAGAGAACACATGAAAGTCTTCCTGTGTTAAGAAAAAAAAAATGTCCCACTCACTTTTCTCTGCGGAAAACTCAGCAGTTCATTCCATGGCAGCCGTTTAGGTTGACCTTAAAGGTCGGCAGTGTCAGAGACAGCGCACTGGGCCCACTCCCGCATTGTGTGCAGGGGGCCTGGGCTTGATCCCTAGCCCTGTGGGGAGACCACCCCCTGCACCTCCCAGTTGTGCCCCCACTTCCCCAAAAAATGGAAAAGAATTAAATAAAGAATACTTGTCTTTAAAAAAAAGTTTTTTTTTTTTGTTTTGTTTTAGGGGGTTACACCTGGTGATGCTCAGGAGTTAGTTCTGGCTCTGTGCTCAGGAATTACTACTGACACTGCTTAAGGGATCATATGGGATGGGGGAACAAACCCAGGTTGACCACGTGGGGGTAAAGAATGGGAAGAGGAAGAAAGAAATAAGGGAGAGCCAGAGAATGAGAAAACAAAACCCTGCTTCTGTTGAGAGGGTTACCAGTGCTGCCTCTGGTACTGTTTCATTTCTGATTGCCCCTCCTACAAATGGGAACTCTTGAAGACTGGACAATGTCTTATTCATTTGTGTTTACCCAGCACTCAGCACGATGCCCGACAGTATTCAGGAAATAGCTGTGAGCCTGATTCAAAGCACACTGGACTACTGATGACCATTCTACAATGCAAACGTCATAGCTCTGCCGGGCACAGGGAGGCTTGTGAGGGAAGGTGTCTGTAAACCAGCACTGCAGTAGATGCTTGGGAAAGATACGGGCATACTGGGCCCTACCTCAGAAATTCTGATTCCGGATATCAGGGAGGGGTGGGCGGTGCCTGGGAATGTGCACTTTCAGATTCCCAAAAATAAAAGAGTATTTTTCTTTTACTTTCAGTAAAAGCCTTGGGTGTCTCTGACACTGCAGAGAACCAAGGGAAGTTTGTGAACCAGCAAACCAGACATCTGATGCCATGGCTTGCCCTGGTGTCTTAGACTCTATAATATGCCTTGAAAGTTGAAATAAAAAAGAATATATGATCTTCTAACATTTAAATTTACCAAAGGGATTCAACTAGAAGATACCATCACAGCATACTATGGTTCTCAAGATCCAAAAATCTAGAGTGGGCAGGTTTGCAGATCATTTTTTTTTTGGGGTGGGGGGGAAGAGCAGGATTTTGGGTCATATTTAGTGGTGCTTAGGGATTACTCCTGGTTTTGTGCTTAGAGATCACTCCTGGCAGAGCTTGGCATGTGAGGTGGTGGGGTCAGAGCCCAGGTTGGTTGCATGGTAGGCAAGCGCCCTACCCACTGTGCTATCGCTGCGGCCTAGGTTTACAGAGTTCTGAGAGGTCTCAGTCTCCAAGGTGCTGAACCAGTTAAGCAGGGAGGAGCCCCATCAAGAGTTACTTTCCTTGGAGAGGTTTCTGGACCTGTAAACTTCTTATAATATTAACATTTTGTATGAGGTGTGTCAAGGAGAGAAAAGGAAATGAGTTGTTATAGAAAATGAACAAAACTTTACACATGAACCATTGAAATTTTCTTTAGGGTTGGGGCCTTGCTTTGCATCTGGTGTGCTTAGGGCTTGCTCCTGGCTCTGGCCTCAGGGATCACTCCTGGAAGTGCCTGGGAGACCCTGTGTTGTACAAGGAACCAAACCAAGACGGGCCTGATATGATAGTACACGTGGCCATACCCACTTTATTATTATTAATTATAAAAATAGATAATTATTATTTTTGGGGGGTTGGGTAGCAGAGTCAGCCACATTCGAGGCAAATGTGTTTGTTAAAGGCCAGAGAGATAGGACCCCGACTTCTCAGCCCCCTCAACTTTTCTAATAAACAGGGAATGTTCATTGAAACTATAGTTCATTGAATCTGTAGTTTTAATATGTCTGCAAATATCAGCTGGCGCTGGGCAGAAATCCAGAATACACGAAATGGGATAAGTGTCCTGAATTTGAAGTCAGTGATCAGGGAATGAGCGGTTTTGATTTATTAACAATTATTTCTTGTAACAAGCGAACATCCACTCGCTTGTGTCGCCTCCAACAGACCCACTGACTCTGGGGGCAGCAGAACAAGACTGCCTCCCGGAGGGCCACCCCGAAATAACAGCAGCCCAGAAAGCTGTAGTGTGGGGCTTCACAAAGAAAATCCATGAGGCGATTTCCCTGGTTCAGCCCAGCCGCAGTGGAAGGTGGGTTCAGTTATCGTTCCTGCCACACGGATAAGGAAACATCCCACAGCTGAGATAAGTTCTCCAGCCCAGAGGACTCACTGGACCTGACCAGTAAGTCCCAGGTAGTAAAAAGCCCGTCAGGCTACTTGCCCCCTGGCCCGCCCCCCCACGGTTCTGACTCAACAGGAAGCGCCCGACCCGTCGCCGCCGTCTGCGAGGGTGCTGCCGCCGGACACCCCAGGTGACCCCGCGTCTGGCCCTTTGATCTAGGTCGTGCGGGAATCACCTTCTTTCCACACGGGAGCACACGCGCTCCAAAGGGATCGTGCCAAATGACTGCACGGGGCTAAATAGGGCCGCGCGTGGAGGTGGAGCCCAGACCTGCTTGCCCAAGTCAGACGCGCGGCCCGGGCGTTGGTGGCAGCGGTGGCGGGGCCGCGATGAGAGCCCGGCCCGCCGTGGAGCGCGCGCAGGTGAGCCGGGAGCGTTGCAGGTGGGGTCGGCCGGGGCGGCGCGCGGCCCTCTCGGCTGCTCAGCGTTTAGGGAGGCACCCGGGGCTCCGCGGGATGATCCCAATTGAGCTTCCCGGCCACATCGGACGCCTCCTCCAGGACAGGTCCCCGAGCCCGGGCTCCAGAGCTGGAAGGCGGCCAGCACGGAGGTGGCGTCGGAGCCGAGAGCTAACGGGGCCCGGCGCGGCCAGGGCGGCCGCGGAGAGACGGTGCAGCTCGGGCCGGCCCGGGCGGGCGGGCACCGGTTGGGCCGAGCGCACCATCGCGGCTGTGGCGACTGCGGGAACCGGGCCCCGAGTGCTGGTCGGTCCCGTCGCTTCGGCGCGTGCCAGGGGACCCCGCGGTTGGCCTGGAGCTTGCGGGTCGGAGGCGGCGTGGAGCCCGCCCGTCCCCCGCAGCCCCGCCGCGCATCGCCGCGTCCCCGGAACCGAGAGTGCGGGCGGCCCCGGCCGACGCGGGCGAGAGCCGAGAGCAGCTGCGTGCGGGGTGGGCCGGGGAGCCCGTGAGCGTCCATCTGCAGGCCAGGCGGGCTCGCGCGGCCGGGGGCGGACACGCGGACAGGCTGCCGCACAAACGGGCTCGTTCCAGTCGCGCCTTGGCGCTTCGGGCCGGCGCTCCCGGGGGCGGCGGCGAACTCGGGGCTCGGCGGCCGCTCGGGGTCGGTTTCGTCCGGCCCCCGCACGCGACCCCGAGCTCTTGCGTGGCCCCGAGCCCACCGGGTCAGAGTCTGGCTCGAGTTGCCGGCCCCCGTGTCCGAGGCCAAGTTGGGGTCAGGTCGAGATTTCACGCGCGTCCCTGTCGCCCGCGCTGACGCCGTGCCTGACCGTGCATGCACTCTACTTTTGAGCCACCGTTCTGCTAGCCTTTTATCATCATCATCATTATTATTGTTGTTGTTGTTATTGTTATTATTTGATAGAGAGAGCGAGAGACTGTGTCTGTCCAATATGTAAATTTAAAATATGTATTGAATGCTATACATTTACACCTATGATCTCTCTCTCTCTCTCTCTCTCTCTCTCTCTCTCTCTCTCTCTCTCTCTCTCTCTCTCTCAATTTTTTGGGCCATACCCCGCAGTGCTCAGGGCTTGATGCCTGGCTCTGCACATTCAGGGATTACTCCTGGTGAGATGCAGGGGATCAAACCTGGGACTCCGGTTTACAGCCCCGCCCACTTACTAGAGCTCTAGGGCCACTCAATTACACCTTCAGGAGGTCTTATTTTTATTTTTTATTCTTTGTCATATCCGTGGTATTCCTGAGCCCATATTGCTGGGCTGGAACCTGGACCTCCCATAGGCAAAGCATGCAACCACCCTGTCTCCCTGGCCCCAGGTATTTTTTCCTCTTAAGAAATACCAATAGGGGCCAGAGCGATAGCCCAGCGGGTAGGGCGTTTGCCTTGCACGCGGCCGGCCTGTGCCGGCCTGGGTTCGATCCCCGGCATCCCATATGGTCCCCTGAGCACTGCCAGGAGTAATTCCTGAGTGCAGAACCAGGAGTAACCCCTGAGCATCTCCGGTGTGACCCAAAAAGAAAAAAAAAAGAAATACCAATAAACGATATAAAAAGAACATTTTGGTAGCAAATAACTCAAATACTACACATAGAAATTCCATCAGTTTCCTTTCTACCTCAGCCCTCTCACCCTCCAGTCCAGAGGTAATCAAGCTCTTGAGCTGGATTCAATAATCAACTGATTCAGCTAATCAGCTTGAATCAACTGCCTTACCGTGTATGTACTCAGAGATTTTTAGCATGTTTCTTCATACAATGAATCACAGTGCATTGATAGTTTCAAGACTGGTTCGGATGTCTGCATATCTTGATCACTTGTATCACTTGTCTTTCCATTGTTCATCTATTTGCTCCAGTGGGCACCAGTAACATCTCCATACTTCCTGTTGGCCAGCAAGTGTAGCCCAAGGTCATCTGCTTGCTCCAGGGACAGGTAGAGCCTCAAACCATTCCTTCAGGTCCTGGGATGCTTCCTGAAAAATATGTTCATTGAATTGAATCCATCAAGATCATTTTCATGCCTTTTTGTGCTTTCCTATTCATGACTAATCACGTTTCTCTTTTCCTTTAGCCAGCGTATTCTGACCTCCAGCTGTGTTCCAGAACATGGGCTGCTCAGGGCACACGTAGTTTATTTTTGAAATTCTGAGGGCCGGGGAACTGTTCTGGGTGGTGGGACTGAACTCTGTCAGTGACCTTGGTGTTTCTCTCCAGGGTACCTTCCCCATCTTCCCCCACTCCTTTTTCTCCTTGCCCCTTCCCTCCCCTCCCCCTCTCAGCCTCTTCCCTTCCCCTCTGTTTATCCTGGTCAGTAACAATAGTTCATTATGGCAGTCATAACTGTACACCTCTGGAGGTGGACAGAACCAGAGAAATAGAATGCCTAGCCAAAAATGTGCTGTAGAGTTAGAATGGGAGCTTCTGAAACTGTTTTCTGGTTTTGTTTTTGGGCCACACTTGACTGCTTAGGGCTTACTTCTGGCTCTGTGCCCAGAGATCACTCTTGGGGACCTTTTGGGGTACTGGGGATAGAAATTGGGTCAGACATGTGCACGGCTAGCGGCTTACCTGCTGGACAATCTCTCTGGCCTCTTCCTCAGCTTTTTAAAAGAAAGAAATGTCACATGCTCTGACATGGGTGAAACTGAAGTGCATGAAGTGAAATAACCTGTCAGAGAGGACTCATGTTTGATTGTGTTAATAGAATGTAACCAATGGAGTTTAATGCATAGAAGCAAAAGAGCAGATTGGTGACTGGCAGAGGCTGGGAGAAGAGGGAAACTGGGAGTTGTTTACTGACTCTATTAAGTTTCAGTTTTGTCAGATGAAAGAGTCCTGGAGATTCTTTGCACAAATGGTGAATATGCCTCATACTTACTAAACTGGGTACTTTAGACTGGCTAAGATGGGGGCTGTGTGTGTGGCAGGGAGGAACTCCACACACAAAGCAGAACACACAAAGCCAAGAGGGAAACTGGGATGCGGCTCAGTGTAAGGCAACACGCCTCACATATGAGACACAGATTTTGATTTCACGCCAGGGTTTGATCTGTGACGCACACACCTGAACAAAACCAAAACACACACCCTCCTCTCCATCCTTCTGCCCAGCCCTGGTAAACAGAAAAGGTTAAATGGCAATGTTAATCTACTTATTGCCACGTTAAATGCAAAAAACAGATTTGCAAACGACTTGTTTCATAATGTGATTTATTCTATTAACTGAACCGCATGATCACACCAGCTTTTAACTGGTTTCAGCTTTTGCTAGGATCTGTGACTTTTGCAGGTTCGGAGACAGGGTAGCAAAGGACCAGTTTCTTTACATGGCACCTGAACATTTAGCAGATCCATCATATTGTTGGGGCAGCCACAGGTGACTTTGCCTGCCAGCCCCCATCTGTAAGTGTTGGCTTTCTCCTATGTCTGGGGAGCTGCTGTTTATAGTGCACAGAATCTTTTAAGACTGCTTCAGAATATCAGGACCTGTTACAAAATTGAGAGCCAGGAGAAGCCTTAGACTGTATTCATTTTGCACACTAAAGGCTGCATTCATTCTCTGGGTTGGTGCCTTTGAAAGAAGCTCCTGGCCTACCTTAATTGGAAACGGTGTTTACCTGGTAGCAGCAGGCAGGTGTTTTTCCAGCCTGGATTTCCCTGCTTGCTTTTGCTCCACAGCCTTGTTTGCTGGCTCTGGATCTTGACACAGTCCGGAATGAGATAAGGCAGTGATAAGAAGCAGGTAACTCTAGATTGGACTGTGAGGCGTGTTTCGCTTTGTTTGGTGCTAGCCTAGTCGTCTCAGTGCTCAGAGGTGTGGGTTGGTCCAGTTGGCTCTCAAGGAAGCCTGCTGGGGAGAGACTTTGGCTTCCAGCCTCAGCACATGTGCCGGCCCTAGGAATTACCTCCATGCCCCCTACTGTGTGTGTTGACGGGTGAATGGTGAGATCTGTTTGTCACCTCCTTTAGCATAGCGTCCTGAAGCCTTCATAGAGAATGTTCCTCTGGACTGGCTAAAGAAACTGTGGTTCGGGGCTGGAGCAATAACCCAGCAGGTAATTTGCCTTGCACTTGGCCGGCCTCTGCCGGCCTGGGTTCGATCCTCAGCATCCCATATGGTCCCCCGAGCACCGCCAGGAGTAATTCCTGAGTGCAGAGCCAGGAGTAGCCCCTGAGCATTGCCGGATGTGACCCAAAAAAGGCAAAAAAAAAAAAAAAGAAACTGTGGCTGTGGTTCATCTACACTATGGAATACTCTGCAGCTGTCAGAAGATGAAATTATGAAATTTACCTGCAAATGGATGGATATGGAGACTATCATGCTGAGTGAAAGTAGTCAGAAGGAAAAGGACAGATATAGAATGACTGCATTCATTAATAGGATATAAATAAATACCAGTGTTTTACTAAATGTGGGAAATGGTAATGGCAGATTAAAACTCACCATTGAATATACACAAAGTGATAAACTCTAAATATCTGCAGGGCTAGCCACAATGTGTAAAACAAGAGGGAGAGAGATGCAGAGACAGAGAGAGTCAGAGAGAGAGAGAAAGAGAGGAAACAGGGCTACCTGCTGTTGAGGCAGCCTGGGGGTGGGCGGGAGGGGGTGGGGTACATTGGTGGTGGAAATGGGGCACTGGTGGAGGGATGGGTGCTGGAATACTGTATTACCAAGAACCAATTGTGAACACCTTTGTAATTGTATGTCTCACGGTGGTATAATAAAAAAATTAAAAAAAAATAAAATAACAATATATTAAGTGGGGGGAAAGGCCTGGGTGTAGAAAAAATGTAAATATAATAATATATATCTTGATTAAAAAAAAAGAGAATGTTCCTCTGGGCAAATTTGAAGTCTAGTGCAATAACTGAATATCAACAACCGAAGTTCTCTCATCACTTTACTCTTTGTGGGTTTGCAGCTACTAATAAGCGCTTCTTTATTTAATTTGTGGGGAGTTTTCCACACAGTATTCATGGTGATAGTGCAGTCAGTGCATGTCAGTGAGCCAGCAGTCCAGCACTGGCCTGGGAATGGGTGGGTCTCGTGGTGCTCAGGGCCCTTCAGGGCTGCACTCAGCAGTGATCTGCGCACTAGGTGGTCTGGGAATTGAACTGGGTGGGTTGTGTGCCAGTTCTCTGTTGAATCCTAAAAGTTTGTTTTTGGTGTGAGCAAAATATCCAGCCTGAAGGAAACATCCCTGTTTGTCAGAAACAGGTTTGCTAGGTGATCTGGGCGGAAGCACAGCCTCTTGGCATTCCCTACCCCAGGTCCTCGTGTATAGGTTTAACATTCGTCTTCTCTTCCCCAGGTAGGGGCATGCATGGATAGGGGCCAGGAGAACCCACCCAAATGGCCCGTTTCAAACAAAGAGACTGGGTGAGGCAGGACGTGGCTTGTGATTACATTAGAGAGCCTGAGAATCATGCCAGTTTGACATGTATAGCATCTTTGGAGGGCCAGAACGATGGTATGGCGAGTAAGGCATCTGCCTTGCATGTGGTCAACCTGTGTTCGATTCCCAACACCTCATATAGTCATTCCCCGAGCCTGTCAGGAGTTATAGCTGAGCATAGGGCCAGGGGTAAGTCTTGAGCATGGGTGGGTGTGGCCTCAACACAAAGAAAAATAAAAAAGAAATGCAAAGCATCTTCTTTCTTTCTCACCGATTTCTCTCCATTGTAACTGAATAGAGGGAAGAATGTAATACTTATAAATTCCCTAGACACACTAACTAATTAGGGAGGCAAGAAGGGAAAATGAACCAGGAGTCAGAAAAGGGAAGGCCTGGAGATAGTGCAACGGGTAGGGAGTTTGCCTCACATACGACTGGCCAGGATTTATCCCC